>CM053791.1:715228934-715523934 GCA_028749045.1 Cupressus sempervirens | reverse complement strand
ATCTAGACCTTATCACTCCTTGATCTTTTCTAAAGAGTGGCTTGCTCTAAAGGACTTACAAAAACCACTAATCAATGTTACCATATAGGATTTCATAGACTTGTTAGGTCCACTCAGCTTTGCGAGACTTTTTGCTAGAATGGTTGATAAGTAATAGTAGAAATGATCTATTAAGAATAACAACTACCTTTTCTTGTTCAGATCTTTGTTCTTGCTCTTGTCTCTATTCAATCTCTCACTCCGATCTTATTTCACTCTATAATTTAGATTGGTTGATTAACATTGTTTCTTTATCCTTCTTTTGTTCAGTTCACCTGGCTCAATTATCTTCTTTCACATTCTTCAACTTTGCATTTATAACAACAACTTTACCATTACTTGATCAACTTCCTATCAACAACCTAAAATTGTCTCGATCTCCTCCTTAAATAAACATCTCCAAGCTTCCAAATTCTTCCATCTTTTGCCTCTAGCCAAAACTTCATCTCATGCACTCAACTTGGAATGACCTTAATCCATTCAACTTTAAAAATCTTCAAACATGTAGAGCATGGGTGAGTCCTACCTTGGTGATATGCTTGTGCTCTTCTTTTAGTTTCCCATCAATGCACAATATCTCCTATGCATTCCTCAGCTCAAAACCACCTATTTCACCAATCTTACTTGTATAGCATGACTTGATGTCTTGAATCATAATAACCCTAGGCAGGATAGATGATAGGGCATTGAATGCATCACCGTTCATCATAATTTTTGGATATTCCTTAAACTTTGGGGGTTTAAAAAGCTCATTACACATCACTCACCTTTGATGTTTTTCCCTTCTCTATAGTCAAACTTGATACCATTTGAATCACTCTTAATTTCCTACAACATGCTGTAATATCTTTGCTCAAATCACTTATCTTTACTTTGGAATTGTTTAATAGTAATAGATTTCCACAATCCATTTGTAAAGTACTAAGTTTTCTAGATTTGATTGTGTGTGTTTATTTATCATCAACATTTCGGATCACACTACTAGATCCATCATCAGGATAAGAAAGTGCATGATCTTACTATCTTGCACTTTCTCATCCCGATGATGGATCATGTAGTGTGATCCGAAACGTTGATGATAAATAAAAACACACAATCGAATCCAAAAAACTCAGTACTTTGGAATTGTTCTAACTCTTTTAGCTCTTGAAATATCAAATATTCAAAATGATTGACAAAATTCATTGTAAGGGTCAAAAAATCAATTTTAGGGACTCATAAATGTCACGTACACATGGTGGGTGTATTATAGATGTCTCGATCTTCTCTACAAAAATTGATAGTCACGCTTCCTTTAATTTTCAACTTAGCTAATATACAAACTTGATCAATACTAGCAATCATACTCAGTCACTAAACTCTTTCATCACTCACCATTGATACTTGATAATATATAACTTAGCAACTTGACATCTACACACTTAACTTAGTTCATACTTCAAATATGTCCTTATTCACCTAACAATATGATAATTTTGACATTCACACTTTCAACATTATGAATTGATGCATGATTTAGCAATTTAAAATATAGTTCCACACATACCTCTTTATTTAGTTTGAGGTGGGGGAATCACCTAATCCATTGGATTAGGCGCTCACAACTTCACCATTTGAATGGTTTCCTTCATAAATTTTCTTCTTCCAGGTTTGAGTCATCTAATTTCTCACTTCTTTAGCATTCATCTTTTCTTTGCCATTATTTTCTTCATTATTGGATGTTGATGCTTAGTTCATGTAGTTTCTACTTAGGTGACAAAACTTTTGGTAGTTAAAGAATATTGGACCAAAATTTCTTTAGTTTCTTGATCTTCGTCTAAGATGTATCCTTGTATAATTTACTACAATGTATCCATACTTACCACATAACTGATAATTGACCCAAGTATTGTAATCCCAATTTATAGTATTTCCTTTCCTAGTTGTTTTTCCTTTATCTTTAGGTGTCCAACTGTTCTTTGCATTCTATCTACAATCTCATGCCTTGTGACCATACTTTTGACATGTGTAACAATAACCTTCAAATATAGATGTAGTTTTTGTCTTACTGACCTTTGATCTACATTAATTTGTGTGGTGTCCTTGCTTGTTACAATTGAAATAATTACCTTTAGATTTGGGCTTAGGCTTTTACTTACCAATTTTTCTCTTGCAAAAATTTGTTGTATGACCTAGTTTTCCATAGTGATAACATGTAGGCTTCTTGTTCTTCATTTTTGCATTCCTTTTTTCTCTAAGATTTGATGACTCTCTTTGCTCAATAGATGATATGAACTTGGCATAACCTAATCTAGTAGTGTCATGAGGTCTTCTTTGTGCTTTTAGATGTTCATCAAATTTTCTCATAGCTTATTTGGATCTATTCATCATGTCAATTATTTTCTTTTCATATCTCAACTTGGCTTTTAGTTGATTGTTTTTAGATCTCAGATTTGCAATCTTTGCCACCTTCCTAGTAATCTCACTATTGGTACTTAATAGCCGATTGACCATGTCAACTTGATTTGAGTCAACCTTTGTACCTCATTGATCCTTTCATCAAGACTTGTAGCCATCTATCTTTTATTTTCTTCGGCTACCACCTTGTCTTCTTCAAACTTTTTCTTTTGTTCAATAGATTCACATAGCCTTACTAACTATATTTCATGTTCTCTTTTGAGTGCTCTTACCTTTTCATTCATAATGTTTTCATTCTCCAATAGATCTCCTATTACTGAATCTGTTTCACTAGATCTGACTGCATCACATGTTTTCAATGCTTTCTTCCTTGTAATGTGTGTCATTTTGCTGGATTTCCATCTCCTTCCTTTTCTTCAAGGATTTCCGTAGTTCCTCCTTTTCATCCTTGACTTTCTGAAATGCAAGTTGTAAATCAAGTTTTTGATTCTCAATCACCTTTCTCAGTTTGTATGATTCCATCTCCAAGATCTTTGACTCTCAAGTGGTTAGACTTATTCTTTATATAATTCAACTCTAATACCAATTATTAGAAATCTAATAGGGAAATTAAGATTCTAAGAGGAGGGGGGAGGGTGGTGAATTAAGATCTCTTAAAATTTTACCACTTCAAACATGAATCACATCCATACTTAATGCACCACATATCTCAACCTTAACCATGCAACATCATATAACAATGTGTAATTTCATATCTAACATCTAATAATATTAATAATATATATAAGCAATAGATTAAAACATGACACTAGATGTGGTAATAAAAATACCCTCCAAGGTTAAGGTAAAACTATGATGGGGATGACACCCACAAAGTCTTCACTACTGCAATAATAAAGTGTGGCTATTAGGTTACAAAGTTGGATCACTTTTGATGATTTACCTTGTGAGGGGTCTACCCTCCTAATAGCTTACAAGACTATTAAGTCTACCTAGATTAAAGGATTTTTATATCACAATAAAGTGAACACTCTGTTAGGATATTTACAATAGGCCTGTTAGGACCACTCTATTAAGAGATTCAACTAATATAATGGTTAGAATGTAATCAGTACCATGATCCTTTGGTTTGCACTTGATTTTTGATGAAAAATATTCTCTTTCCAATATGAAATTACCTTAATGTGACATAAATACTTTATCTCCTATCTACACTACTCAGTCACCTTAGTCCTTTATCCTCTGATTCACCTTCAATTATGCAATCCTCTCTCTTAAAACTTCAACAACATGAAATCCTGGATTAAACCCTTCTTTTATAACCATATGAAAAAACTTCTATATCTTCATCAATGATAGGTAGCCATTCTTTTTGTTGCTTGACCTTTCTATTTTCCTGATTGGTTGATCACACAACATAGGGATTAATGATCCATAATTATAGGTGCAATTACCTCCATGATTAACTCATCAATCATATACACATGCTTCCAACTTGGAAAAATGGTTTACCTTTGAGTTTGTGTCATTCCTAAAGAAAACAAAATTGTGTTGCTTAGCTTATATAGCTTATGACACCCATCTCTACTTGTTCTATCATGTTGTCTCTCAGCATGAACTCAACTCGTCCATAATTGATTCTACCTTCTAGATTTTTTAGTGCATGTTGCCTCCTGAATTACTCAAAAACTACTGAAATGCTCAGTGATGCTTATGCACACTCAAAAAATATAAGTGGATCAACACATACTAAACTTATTATACACTTTGTTACTTGATAGCTCAGCATGTATGGTGTCTTGGTCATAGTGATGGCCAACCAACATTGTCTAGTAAATGACTAAGTGATTTGCACTAATAGATAATTCCCTTTAGGGTCAACATCTTAGGATTATATTTTACTTTCTCCAACACATGATTTGAATTCAACAAAATTTCATGTGGTGACTTTGATAATGGAGGTTCCTCCTTCTTCTTTGGCTTGGTTAGCATAGCACTCTTATTCTCAGGTTCAATCTTTATATTTTCCTCATTTGTCACATTTGTTGGAAACAATAATTTGACAATTGTTGTTTTTTCATTGATGTCAAATCTATTGATGATACATATTGCTATCTGATCTAAATATCATATCTATTTTGATTGATGAAGAGGATTTGAGAAATTGGTAATAACAAAAGCACCAAGAGAAAAGGTTGAGTTATGAATGTTAGAGTAAAGTATTAATTTCATTTCATTTATTAAATTACATTTACTCCCTTATGAAGATTTCACTTTATGGACTTTTCATTTCTATTTAGTAATTAATTAGTAATTATTAAATATCTTTTACCTCTTAGGGATTCCCTTTTAGGTATTTCGATCTCCTTCTATAAGGATTGATCTTTTGTAACTATCTCTCATTCTTTCAGTTTCTTAATATAATTTTCATATTCTCAAAGCAAAACCCTTACCTCTTCTTTATTTTTTCTTCTCTATGGTAGGATCTTGCATGTAGGTATTCTTCAAAATTTGTGGATTTTTATTGCTCAAATTATTTATGGTATCAGAGCTAGATCTATTATAGCTTGTTCAATATTTGGAGAAAAAAAAGAATGAGGGTTTGATAGAATAGATCTGGCATTTTCAAGTATTTTCTGTGAAAATAGGGGGTCTTTAATTTTTGGAGCATTTTGAGGCCAAACAAACCTCATAGTTAGATTGAGAAGGTGTCAAAACCCCCATTTTCATATAAAGTTTGTCAACTTTGAACAACATTGATTGGGGAGGCAAAAAATTTTGCAAATTAGGGTCATACGATCTCTACACACACTTTGAGGTGTAAAAAAATAAAAAAAATAGCAAAAAAATAGAAAAATTGTAATTTTTGACCACTAGTGGTGTAAAAACACCACATTGATTATTGAAACCATAGTGGTATTCTTTGACCTTTGTGGATTTGTATTTGCTCAAATCCTTAAATGAAAAGGAAGTTACAATGGACATTTGATTAGTTAGACTTTGACAAACCAAAGTGATCTTTTATATCATATTAATGTAAAGCTTAACCAAGCAATAAAGTAAAAGACTAAGGAATGCTGAGTGATACTAGTGTCAACTGAGCCACAATATGTGCTGAGGAAATTCAGTGTTGACCAAGCATCAATATCGACCAAGTGATAGTTGTTGCTAAGCTCTACAATGACCAAGTGTCAAAACTTAGTGATTGTCAAACAATAATATTTTGAATACATTAGAAGAACTATGATTTCTAGCTGACTCAGTTGATTTCTTGGGATATGGAAACCATTTTGAAGATAAGATTGATGAGTTGGATCATTAAATTCAAGGTAAGGATTAGGTATTATATCTAAGATCAAACTCGATGGAAGATAAGTTTCTAGAAAAAAAGAAGATGGGCATATACAATGAACTTGGTGAACTAGATTGGAAACCCTAAGATCTATAGTGATCATGAAAACTAGAAAAGCTAGAATTACCTATTTAAGGAGGTACAAAGCCAAACCTTAGAGATATACACATAGAGAAAGGTGGAACAAAGGCACACAAGGGTGAATGTAGAGTGTAAGTGTGAGAGTGAAGCAAAAAAAATGCTTGTGCAGATGATGTTGAAGTTGAGTAGAAGGCTTAAGTTTGTTGGAAGGAGAAGATTTATTGCTTGAATGGTTGCCAAATGAGTTATGAGAAAGAGTTGTCAAGGGGGACTTATCAGTGAATCAATGCATGAGTTGAACAAGTGATCTAAACCTACAAAAGTGAGTTGTAAATCATACAAATCAAAACCCTATTGTTTTCTTTCTAATCATTTTAAATAGTTTGTATTGAAATCCATTTAATTAAAGGTTGACCTAATAGTCATTGAAACACTTAACAATCTATGTAAATCCTTTAGCAAGGTGACATTCTAATGGAATGATCAAAGACCTCTGACAAGGCCACTCCTAATAGGGTGATTAAATTCTCTAACCAAATCACATTTAACAGTGTGTATTGTAACCTTTAACAGGGTTGCCTCTTAACATAGCTCACTTCAAAAGAGTGAAAAGTGGTGACATTTTGCTAGTGGTTTTCCCAAATTGGGTTTCCATGTAAAATCCTAGTGCCAAACTTGTGTTGAATGATTTATGATACTTTGCATTTACATGTTTACATTCAGCAAAGTTTGTTATGATAGGATAGTGAACTGCTAGTAATTTTGTTTATCAGTATTCAATAGAGATTGAGCTACAACATGATAAGAAGAATAATGACTGTTTAATATTTTATTGTTCAAGTGGTACTTAAGGACCTTGAGTAACCTATTCAACCCCCCCAAGTTATTCTAAAGATTCTAACAATTGGTATCAGAGCATCAATACTTGCAAAGAGAAGTTTGAAGGTACTTAAACCTAAAGATAATGACTCACAAAAGGGAGGTACCAAAGCTAAAGAAGGAGAGATTTCTTACATGGAAAACATTGATGAGGCTACATATATCTAGTATCAATGATGTTGTTATAAAATTTGTAGACAATGAATATATGAAGATAACAACTATTCCTCTAACTACTCAACAACTAAAAGAAAAACAAGAACACAATCAGGCAATGTTGGAAATTTCTTCAGCACTAAACTATGTTGAGTTTGATGATATAAAGGATAGTGAAAGGGCAAAATAGACGTGGGACAAATTGAAGGCCATATATGGAGGAGATGATAATGTCTTGAGAGCCAAGTCAAAAATCCCAAGAGGTAAATTTGATGACATGAGAATGTTGGAAGGTGAGAACATAGTACAATATTGCACAAGAATCAAGGAAGTTGTCAATGCTATTTGAGGTGCAAATGGAACAATTGAAGATGAAATAATGATAAGCAAGGTATTGAGGACTCTACTCCCTATATATGCCATTAGAGTTTCTACAATACAAGAACTGAGATGTACTCTAGGTAAAAATTTGACTTTGAAAGGTGTAATTGGTAGACTTACTACTTTTATGATGTCTAACTTTGATAACTACACACCTGCTACTATTGAATCTGCATTTAAGTCTCAATTGGTTGTTAGCAAAAGAAAAGGAAAACATGTGAAAAGTGACAGTGATAGTTCTGATGATGAGCTTGATGAACTTGAAGCACTTATTACAAAATGATTTGGAAGAGGAGGTAAATACAAAGATAAATTACCTATTATTTTTTTTTCATGCAAAAAAGTTGGTCATATTTTTGCTAGATGTCCTAAGAAGGAAGACAAAGATGAAAGAAAGGAAAGCAAGTACAAAGGAAGAAGAGATGATTGAGGTTACAAGAAGAACAAGGATGACAAAGGTAAGAAGTCATGTTATATTTATGAAGAATAAACTAACATTGAATCTAAAAGTAATGATGATGAAGTTGTCTATGTTACTGTGAAAGACTTTTTTGATGAAGATGAGAAAACTGCATGAATCTCTTATGTGAACAAGAGTGATAGATGGATAATTGATAGTGGTTTCTCTAATCATATGATTAGTAATAAAAATAAATTTGAGGATATTGGACCATAAAAAGGTGGATGTGTTAAATTTGGTAATGATATTCCATGTGTTGTGAAAAGTAACAATTAACTGACAAAATCAAATGTGACAATGTTTACTAGGTTGAAGGACTTAACTATAATATCTTCAACATTCCACAACTAAAAAAATTAGGATATAGAGTTGAATTCCATCACAGAAAGGCCAAGATATATGATGTTTATGGTAAGCTAATTGGACGTGGCAATCATACTAGAGGTAAATTGTTCTATCTAGATTTATCTAATGATACATGTTTGTTTGCATACAACAAGAGGATGTTTGGTTATGGCACAAGAGGTTATGTCATGTGAATTTTAAAAATTTGGTGAATATTAGTAAAATGAAGAAAGTAAGAGGATTGCCAAAACTAATGAATCCTAACAATGTTATGTGTAAACATTGTCAATTGGGAAGAATGACCAAGTCTAGTTTCAAGAGAAAAACATATACATCTAGTGATATTTTGGAATTGGTTCATACTAGCCTATGTGGACCTATTGATGTTCAAAGCTATTATGGAGATAAGTATTTCATTTTATTTCTTGATGAATATTCTAGGATGATGACTATGATGTTTCTTAAAGCTAAATCTAATGCTTTTCAGTTATTCAAGTGGTATTTAGCCAGAGTTGAAAAAGAAATAGGGAAGAGTCTAAAGTGTTTAAGATCTGACAGAGGTGGTGAATTAATTTCCAATGAGTTTAATAAATTCTGTAATGAAAAAGGAATTAAAAGACAAATTTCAACACCAAAAACTACTCCTCAGAATGAGATAAATGAAAGGAGAAACTGATCAATAATGGAATGTGCAAGAACATTAATGATGTAGAAGAATGTATTACATAAATATTGAAGAGAAGTTGTTAGTACCATTTTTTGTACCTTGAATAGAGTACAAGTCAAGAAAGGTACAAATCCTACACCTTTTGAACTATGGTATGGATATGCTCCTAATGTGAAATATATCAAGATCTTTGGAAGTAAATTCTATATATTCAAAGATAATAGGAATGGAAGACATGATGCAAAGAGTGATGAAGGTATATTCTTAGGATTTTTCACTAAGAGTAAAGCTTACAAGTGTTTCAACTCTAACACTAACAAAGTTGTGGAAAGTGCAAATGTGCAAGTTGATGAGTTTGCATAAAGAAATGATACTATATGTAAAAAAGAACCTATAGATTATAGTTCATTTATCTATGTGGATGATGATGCTCCAAGCACTCCTTTTGAACAAGCAAACAAGCTATAGTTTCCTAGTAGATAGGAAATGATGAAGGGCAACAACAGATTACTGAGCAATAGTTAGTGGGTGACGAGAAATAGGCTAAAGATGTTGAGTCATAGATAGGAAATCTTGACCATCAGAGAGACAATGTCAAGCATGTTGAACCTAAACCTAAACTTGAACAAGAAAGAGAAAATTAGCTTGAGATTATTTATTAAGATGAACCTGTTGAAGAATAGAGAAGTAGACCACCCATGCTAGCTAAATATGTATGAAGACATCATAAACCTAAACAAATCATTGGAGATGCAGAATCTAGTGTTATTAAAAAAATAAAACTCAGAGATGATACATGCTTACTTTGTGAATTTGAACCCATATTGGTGAAGGATGCTCTAGGCAATGAAGATCGGATTCAGGAAATGAATGAAAAAATTGAACATATTGAGAAGAACAATACTTGGATCTTAGTACCAAGACTAAAGGATAAAAATGTTAATGCAATAAAGTGGGCTTTCAAAATTAAGTTGAATGAAAATGGTGAAGTTACAAGGAACAAGGCAAGACTGGTATGCAAAAGATATGACCAAGAAGAAGGAGTTGACTATGGAGAAACTTTTACACTTGTGGCCAAACTAGAAGGAGTCAGAATTGTGCTTGCATACTCAGCTTACAAAAATTTCAAGGTATATCAGATGGATGTCAAACTTGCATTTCTGAATGGTATACTTAAGGAATAAGTGTACATTGAACAACCTAAAGAATCTATGGACCCAGATAGGAAGGATATGGTATGTAAAATGAAAAAATATCTTTATGGATTATAACAAGCCCCAAGAGCATGGTATGAAAGACTACACAACTATTTGGTAAAGATTGGTTTGGAAAGGACAAATGATAATTGTAATCTATATTTGAAGACTAGTAAGAACAATGAAATGCTGCTATCTAATATTTTTTTTGATGACATTATATTTGGAGGAAAATAAGAACTTTACAAATCATTTGTTGATGAAACAAAGAAGGAATTTGAAATGTTTGTGTTTGGTGAGATCAAATTCTTTGTTGGATTGCATGTATATCAAATGAAGTTTGGTATCTTTATTACTCAATCTAAATATATCAAGGAGATACTAAAGACCTTTGGAATGGAAGAATCAAGACTAGTGTGCACACCTATGTCTACATGACATAAGCTATCTAAAAAAGATGAATCTATTGATGTGAACCAAACATTATATAGATCAAAGATTGGAAAATTGCAATATGTTGCTCATATTAGGCCAAATATTACATTAGCATTTGAGATAGTTGCTAGATTTTCAACAAATCCTAAAGAGAACCACATGATGGAAGTGAAAAGGATATTAAGATACTTTGAAAGGTACATAATATTATGGATTGTATTACAAAAGAAGTGATAAGTTTGAACTAAAGGTGTCCACTAACTCTGATGGGGCAACAAATATTGATGACAGAAAAAGCACTAGTGGAGGTGCATTCTTTCTAGGAAAGAGACTAGTTTCTTGGACAAGCAAGAAACATAAGTGTATTTCCCAATCAATAGTTGAAGCTGAATATTTGGTTGTTGTAATGAATTTCTCAAATATTATGTGGATTAAGCAATTAATGAAAGTAATAAAAGACAAGATTATAGATCCATTGGTTATCTATTGTGATAACACAAGTGCTATCAACATATCAAAGAATCTAGTGATGCACACCAAGACCAAGCACATTTCTATCAACTATCACTACTTGGGAAAACTAGACAAAGAAGTAAAGTTAGAATATGTGCACACCAAATAACAAATTTCTAATATATTCACTAAAGAATTACCTAAATATACTCATGAATATCTTAGAGGTAAATAAGGGGTGATTCCCCTATGCAAGGCAACTTAAGAAGAGAAGGTGCATTGCATCAAATATGCTAATCATAATACCTTACATATTGATGCAAAATAGTTCTACTTTAGGAGTTGCCTAAGGTAGTGAAGTTTATGTTGGCAATATGGCTAGGTAGATTTATGAGTGTTGTCATTTATGGCAACATATACCTTTTATATTTCATGATGTTATCATAGTTAGACAATTTCCAAGTGTTAGACAAGTTGCAGCAGTGTAGAGACAGATATAAAATGTATAGATGATAGAGTTTGAGTTTGGATATGTGTAGTTAAAGATTAATATATGATAGGGTGAATGATGATGTATGTTAGTGCATATACCTATATAAACAATACAGAGCAAGTTACAATTAAATTACTAGTTAAGGTAATCAACAGGGTAGAATAGAGCACGACAACTAATTGAAGTGTACGACTTAAAGACTTATTTTGGAAAAAATAAATTACTTAATCATGTTGGGCCAACATGCTAGATTTTTACCCTAAGTTATTTTATAATTGGTCAAGCGTGTGAAAGCATCAAGGCTGACTAAGCAAAGATTTATTAATTTGTGAGAAATAAGTAAAGATCATATCTTGCATAAATAATGTGGTGTACAAATGAGATGTGAACTATATGTGAAGTAAGATTAAATGATATGCGAGCCTTATGTGATGTGAAATCTAATGTATGATTAGAGAAAGTGCGAGATACAATAGTAAGATAATATTGTATGTATATTTACTCTTGTAAATAAGCTTAATCATATATTGCATGTTAGGGCAGTAGGCTCTTCTTGCATACATTGTATTTGATCTACCAACTCCTAACAAGGTTGAATGAAATCCTATTAAGGTTGAGGATTTTAATAGGGTGTAGTCCTTTAACAAAGACTTGCGACACTATATGTATTTCATAGACTTCTAAAAGGGTCAATATCCTTAACAAGATTCTTTTGTTTAGTGAATCATCTTGTGGGTATCATCCCCACTGGGGTCTTCCCTTGGCTAGGGTTCCCCTACTTAACAAATAATAGTGTTATGAGTTCTCTTTGTGTATAATTATATTTATTTTTCAGCATTGTTGGTTTAATTCATATGCAAGTTATAAAGTAATTAACAATATTCAATTATGGGCAAAAGTTAGTAGAATATTGATTCACGCCCCCACCTATTAGTATTATTCATTTCTAAAAGTCTAGTAAGAAGGAGATCAACATAATAGATCAGTCATATACATATGATAGAATTTAACTAGACATTAAAATATCTACATGATCCAAATGTATGAAGTAATTGAAGCTAAGAATGATAAGTGTTTTTGGCATTGTTGTCAAAGAGGGAGAGAATGACAAAGAGGAATAATAATAAGAGGGAGCGAATTACAAAAGACTTATGAAAATGAGGAGAGAATTATGAAATACAATTTTTTTTTTGCATAGAATGATAGAGGGAGTTTTATGAAATTGCATAGATGAGAATCAGAATGAAACTAAGGATGACCACTCATGATAGTGAAATCTTTTGGAATGTGTGGTAACACAGAGGGATATTGTATTCCTACAAAGATATGAATAGTAAGATATTTGTAGGTGTTTCCATCAATGCCAAAGAGGGAGATTGTTGGAAACCACAATTGGAACAATTATTGTTTTGTCATTGATGTCAAATCTACTTATGAGAGATGTTGCTATCTGATCTAAATGTCATACCTAGTTTGATTGACGAAGAGGATTTGAGAAGTTGATCATAAATAAACAAACAAGAGAAAAGGTTGAGTTATCAAAAGGAAGTTACGCTAGACATTTGATTAGTTAGACTTTGACAAACCAAAGTGATTGTTTATATCATATTAATGTAAAGCTTAACTGAGCAATAAAGTAAAAGACGAAGGAATGCTGAGTGATGCTAGTGTCAGCTGAGCCATAGTATGTGCTGAGAAAATTCAGTGTTGATTGAGCATTAGGATTGACTGAGTGATAGTTAGTGTTGATCTCTAAAGTGACCGAGTGATTAAGTGATGATCGAGTATCAAAACTTAGTGATTATTGAACAATATTTTGAATGCATGAGAAGAATCATGATTTCCAACCAACCCAGTTGATTTCTTGGGATATGGAAACTATGTTGAAGATAATATTGATGAGTTAGATCATTAAATTCAAGGTGAGGATTACGTATTATATCTAAGATTGAATTCAATGGAAGAGAAGCTTCTAGAAAAGAAGAAGATAGATGGATATAATAAACCTAATAAACCATATTGTAACCCTAAGATCTACAGTGTTCATGAAAAATTACAAAGACAAGATTACCTATTTAAGGAGGTATAGAGCTAAACCTTAGAGATATGCACACAGAGAAAGTTGGAAAAGAGGCGCACAAAGGTGAATGTAGATTGTAAGTGTAAGAGTGAAGCAAAAGAAATGCTTGTGCAAATGTTGTTGAAGTTGATAAGTGAAGCTAAGAAAAAGGCTTAAGTTTTTTGGAAGGAGAAGATTGACTACTTGAAGGGTTGCTAAGTGAGTTAAGAGATAGAGTTGACAAGGGGGACTTATCATTAAATCAACACATGAGCCGAACAAGTGATCTGAACCTACAAAAGTGAGTTGTAAATCATACAAATCAAAACCCTAATATTTTTTTTCTAATCAATGTAAATAGTTTGTATTGAAATCCTTTTAATCAAAGGATGGCCTAATAGTCATTGAAAGACTTAAGAGTTTATGTAAATCTTTTAGCAAGGTGACATTCTAAATGGAATGATCAAAGACCTTTGACAAGGCCACTCCTAATAGGGTGATTAAATTCTCTAACTAGTTTACATTTAATAGTGTGTATTGTAACCTTTAATAGGGTTGAATCCTAACACAGATAACTTCAAAAGAGTGAAAAAGTGGTGACACGTTGTTGGTGGTTTTTTCCAAATTGGATTTCCATGTAAAATACTAGTGTCAAACTTGTGTTGAATGTTTTATGATATTTTCATTTACATGTTTACATTCAACAAAGTCTGTTATAATAGGACAATGAACTTCTAGTAATTTTGTTTATCAATATTTAGTAGAGATCAAGCTATAGCAGGATAAGTAGAACATTGAACGTTGAATGTTTGATTGTTCAAGTGGTAGTTAAGGACCTTGAGTAATTGATTCAAAACACCCCACCCCCACCCCCCCGCTCAATTATTCTAAAAATTCTAACAACGTCTTTAACTGGACTTCCCTCTAGTTCATCTTCAATTGTGATTGTTTCTATTTTTTCTCTACCTTGTTGAATAACATCATCATTGAAATCTTCTGCATTATCCAACTCTACACTTTCAAGCTCAACTTGCTTAGACCTCATCCTTCTCACCATCAATCATTAATCCATAAATATTTTCCCATATGATTTTACTATCTTCCACTACATTCACTATCTTACTTTTTAAAATAAAAAATGATCTTTTCTTAAGAATAAATTTGGTTTTATACTTACTGATGGATTTGGAAAGTTGCCTTTTGCTCAAATTAGGCATTAAATTTGTAAATGTACCTTCTCTTATCTATCTCTCAGTCTTCAAAGAATATTGCTATCTTTCATCAATCTTATTAGACAATTAAATGGGCATCTACAGTGCCTACCTTAGTTTTCTTTCAGTTATATTGCCAAACACTTTTAGGCCAACTTTCATGTTATGATTATTTGATATAGTGGTACTTGGTTACCCAGTTGGTTGATACTATATATATTTAATGAGATACTCCATACTCTAGATATTTTTGATGTTATTATGATTCATGGATATTCATGTGATGATGTTTGGTGTTTGGATGCAATGTTTATAGTTAGATTCATGGTGATGTTTATATGGATTATGGATACTTACCCCATACTTGCATGTGTATGGTCCTTGTGCCTATTTTACTTTCCCATCATCATGACTGATGCAGTTAGGGGAGGGAGTCATTGTCACGTGCTAGTCGGGATCTACACAATATATGACTCCTTGTCATTGCATGTTTAGTTTATATCATGCTCAACTTTTATGTAGGTTGTAGGTATTAGTTATCAACTTCCCTGAACTGCAAAGATGAGTGTGCCCTATCACAATATCTCAATGGAAAAGAGGGGATATAGTTTTCAAGTCCAAATCCCAACATTAAGCCAATTTGTCCTCTTGTAAAGGAAAAGTATCTTATTTTTCTCTACTCATTCTGATTCATCATGGTGATGTGGATTTAATGACTTAAGCCTTGAGTTTGAATTTTTATGCTTTATCTGGTTTTCATGATTCTTTGGGGTATGTGGTCTACGTTGCGGTTTAAGTGTTATTAATTAGCTAGGAGAACTAATAAAATAAACAATTTAATGGAAAGACTTTAGAAAGGAAATTATCGTTACACTATATTAATTGATTGGAAAATTAATTGATTAGAAAAGTAAAATTTAAAAGAGTTAGATAAAAGTCTAATTTTAGAATTTAAAAAATTAGAATTATTTAAAAAGCTAAATTTGGAGTAATTATATCTATTTATTACAACAATAAAAAAAATAGAAGTTGCATTTAAATGATGGACTTTAAATATTATTATTTGATTAAAATCATAAATATATTTCCTAAATCATCTGGCTAATTGAAGCAAAGTAAAAATATAAAATAAAGTATTATTTTTTAACGGGCACTAAGTGTGCATGAAATAAGTAAGTAAAATAAAATAAAAATAAAAATAAATGAAAGGGCAAATAGAAAACACAGAAACCCTAACCAATGTTAGAGGACTTTTAATTGGGAATTAGAGGTCATTTCTACACACACGGGTTTGGAGGAACAACTTGAGAATTGAGAGGCATGATTTTCTCTGTGGGTTTTTGAAGATACGAAATTCATGGGCACAAGGATTCACTGAGTTTTGTTAGCATCAGACTAAGGTAGGAATTTGAACTATGTTCTTTTGAAAATTCCTTAAGAATCCTCTATCTTCTTCATGCCTCGAAGAATGAGCAAATTACTGTGAAAAATCTATGGAAAAACTATGTTGCTTCAATTTCTGTAAATCTTGTAGAAAGAATTTAAAACCATTATTGGAAAATGGATTGTTCTTGACTAGGAAACATTTGTGAAAATTATAATTTAGAACCCTCATTAGAAGTTTTTGAATTTAGAAAAACAAAACCCTAGCTAGGGTTTGAAAATGAAAAAAAAACATAATTGAAATGCATGAATTTGATTGCTGGAAATTATTCTTCCAATTAGGTTGTTGTGAAGAATTTGCAAAAAATAAATAAAAAATATAAAAAAATTAAATGGTTACCACAATAAATAATGTTTATTGTGGTAAATATTTAAATCTTAAATTATTTGTATTTTTGTTAAAAACAAATTATTGAAAAAATTGGGAGGTAGGGGTCATGTCCCCCCCACCCCCTGCTCTTCCTTACCAATTGTGGTAGCTGCCAAGGCAACGAAAGTTGTCACAATAGTCGAGGTTGCTAAAGCAACCAAGGCTATCGACCGCATGCAAGCTCAAAGAGTCACACAGATGCCCCTCACGATGTGGGGTTTTTTAAAAATAAAATATATTTAAAAAAATTATTATTTTATAATTAGTTCTTTAAAATATTATTTATTAAAAAAATTATTTTATAGTTTTAAATTAATATATTAAAAATGAGTTTTGGTTATATTTAAAATTTAATTTAAGTTTGAAATATATTTAAATTGGATTGAAAGTTAATTAAATTTTAAATTTTAAATTTATTTTTTTAGAAAAAGGGGTAAATATTTATTCAATCAAAGCCAAAATAATATAGAAGGCTTCAGGGCCAACAAAACTAGAAACATCCACTATAACAACTAAATCCTATCCTTTTCCACTAATTGCTCCAAAAATCCCAATATAGTTAGTAGGAAGCCTATCCTTTCCTGCAATATCCCAACCAACTCCTTTCTCCGACGCCCATTTTTCCAAAACATCAATCACTCCATTCCATTCACTAGGAATATGACAAAAATAGATCCAATCCACATGACTACTCAGATACAAATCTCTCTAATAATAGAGGCTAATTGCCAGTTAACATCATCCACACTCTAGTTGTTTATCATATCCACAACAACTTGAGAATCTGACTCACATATAATCTTCCTCCATCCCAAAGAACATCCCTGCTCAACAACTAACTTAATGGAAAGGGCCTCCATTAGATTATTAGAATGCTCCCCTTTGTAAATAGAGAAAAGCAAGATAACTTCACCATCCTTACCTCTGCCTATGCCCCCAATACCTACCTGCCCAGGGTTCCCATGAGAGGAGCCATCAATATTAATTTTTAGGATGCCACTCAAAGGTGGCCTCCACCTCCCAACTCTACAAACCTTTCTCTTGGGCAGTTAAGATCTCTTACTGCTTGTGCATCCCATTCCTTTGTCTACCAATCCCAAGTTCCTTACTGTACTATAATCTCCAAGGTCCACATGTTTAGTCATATCACACTTGGCATAGATAGTTTCTTGGAGTCTACTCAAAATCATCTGCCACAATTTAGTGACTCCCAAACTAGAGTTGCAAAACATCCTATGATTTAATTTTAACCAAAGATCCCATATAATGAAAGTAGGTCCAACAACCCATGCCATGTGGAGGAAAGTGGTTTTCATCGGGGTTCTACCAAGGCTTTCCAAAAAATCAATAAGAGACTTGGCATGAATGCAACCATGATGCCACGCCTCCCACTACTTATGAAAAATTTCTCTAAAGAGGGGGCATAGGAAAAATAATTGGGATACACTCTCCCCATTCCACATATAGAGATGGTCCATGAAACCCTCTCTTTTGAAGGTTATCCCAAGTAAGACATTTCTTTTGAGCCACTAGCCATAAGAAAAATTACACTTAGGCCAAGAAAATTCATTTCAAACCTTCTTCCACTAGGGAACTTCTATGAATCCATGTTATTATTTATCTATCCAAGCATGTCCCTGGGAAACACTAAACTTTCCTTTAGGACATGGACCTTAGGCTAGGATATCGTTGTCTTTAGAAGAGTTCTAGAGCCTACCAGAGAGGAGGTTAGCAAGTTCAACTTGAACCACCATGGGACCACCCAAAGGACACTCCCATGGGTCCTTCCAACAAGCCACATCCACTGAGACACATCATTTGACAATCTTGAAGTGTGCCACCTTAGTCCACTTTGCATCTGTAAATATATGGCAGAGAAGCTAGAAATGGGGATAACTAGAAAGAATGAGAGGATGGCCATCCCATGAATCCTGCCAAAACAAAGCACATGATCCCTCATTATATATCCAAAAAAGGCCATCCTTGATAAGATGTGCTCCCTTTTTAAGAGTATCTCAAATAAAAGAACATTTCCCAACTAGAGCCAGTCTTGGGATATCCTAACAATCCACTCCTGAAAAATATGTCTAGAATCTTGGTCCAGTCCTGATATTGATTATTGTACCACCTCTAGTATAACTTAGTAGCTAGAGCCTTGGCAACAAGAGCCATACACTTATGACCTAGACCCCTAGCAAACTTTGGCAAGAAAACCATGTCCAACGTATACTTTAAGGAACACCCCCCCCCCCACCCCCCTCCCCCCTCGCTTTGGGAAAGGTGTAAAACATTTAACTAAAAAAAGAGAGGCAAAAAATATCAATTTACAAAGAAAAATAATAATCTTCATTGGCAAATCATTCATAATCTCTTAAACAATGTGCAAAAATTTGATGAATTGTGTTACTTTTAAAACCATGAAAATATATGCATTGATGAATAAAAAATATTTTCTGGTAAAATATTAATTTTGTGGACAAATTATTTCATTGTACTAGACATAAAATATATACATTGATGAATAATAGTTTTTTTCAAAATTAAACATTAATTTTGTGGGTGAATTAATTTATTATGCTAAACATAAAATATATATATTACAATTATATGGTTAAATTTTATAATAATATTAAAATAAAATAAAATAAGCTAAATTATTACAAAATAAGTAAAAAATTTTTTTAATATCATTCCTATCCATTTACTTATCTAGATATGGTCCTAAAACATAAAAATTGATTTATTTTATAAGAGGTTGAAGTCAAGATTAATTATTATCATGTGTTGTGATTATAATTTTTTTTCAATCAAGCTCTACTAAAATCAAATCCTAAACCTCCCCAATAAAAGGTTATGCTGAATCCTAAACTATAAATATTTATTATTATAAAATAATAAAATAATTTATTAAGATGACAATATATTATGGTGAAATTATAATTTATCATTTAAATTCCTACCATTTTAGTGGTTTCTTTTCTAACATTAAATTTTTTATTAGCGACTTTTTTTTTGAAAATTTTATTAAAATTAATATTTAAAATAAAAATAAAAAATTGAACCACATGAATAGTTTCTAGAATAATTTCACTTGCAAAATTGTTAGAAGCTTATTCAATAATGTGTGAAGAAAATGTCATTTGAAATCAAGTGCATATAGTGTGGTTAGTTAAATAGTTGTAATTCAATCCAAACTAGTCAACACTTCAAATTTCTCTTTAAGGTCTTGGAACAAACAAGTCAATATAAAGATATATATAACTCATTTCAGGATAATTTCACTTGTAAAATAATCAGACACTTATCCAATCAACCTGTTGAGCTAAACATCATTCTAGAATTTATATACCATTAGGTTGGTTAAATAGTTCTTATCCAATTCTTTTGTTTTCTCTTGACTTTGAGATTAAAAAATTTATACCCAATTAAAGGTAGAAATAAACAAAAGAATTCAAATGGATTGCAAAAATCCCATAATATTATGTTCTAATCAAATTCAACTATCTCAACACATCGATTTTCCTTTTTTGACTACTGAATGTGACAACAAATATTGATAGAGAAACATATACAATTGAGTCTGGAATAATTTCACTTGCAAAACTATGAGATGTTTGTCCAATCAGTCATTTGAGATTATGTTACATATAATGAGATTGGTTAAATAATTAGATAATTCAATCAAAATTAGACAACACATTAGTTTTCTTTTCATAATCATTGAATATGCTTTCAAACATAAAAAAATTAATAATTGATTTCAAATATGGTTAAAGAGCTCTAAGCCAATCTGATTTGACCAAAATATCAATATTTTCCTGATGATTCTTATCCACTCAATATGTAGAAGTAAAAGTAACTCTAAGAATTCTATGTCAATCTGAATTAATCAAGAAATCTAATTTCTTTTTGTGATTGTTGAATGTGATTTCAAATATCATATAGAAACATATATAATTAATTCTAGAAACAATCTTCAGCCAACTATCTTCATAAGATTAAATAAAATGCATATTTGCATTTACGTCTACACTAAACAAACCAATTATAAAAAATAATGTTTTACACAATTTCAAGCAATACAATGTTTTGATTCAAAACCTCATGATTGATTTATTAATAAGCATCTTGTGCTGAAATCCTATTATACCTTATTCAACAATAATAGAAGCTGCTAATAGCCTACATTTAGTAGTAATATAAATGATGACATGCATCCATAAATTTGCACTTGCAGTTCTTCTTAAAAGGCTATGTACCTCACGATCTGCTTCAAATGATGTTGATAACAATTTGTCAAAAGAGACTAATTTAGTTGATAATACTTTATCAAAAATTGGTGGTATTCCAAGAATAACAATCTTATTGAAGTCTTTGGTCCATTGTTTTTCAAGGAGAAAATCACATTAATGAGTAAATAGTTCTTATGGTGGTTTGTTGAGGGTTTTGTTATTAATATAAATCAACACTCATCTAACTTCCTAGTTTGTAGTTCAAATATCCTTTAGCTAACAGGTTTCAACAAGTTAATTTATAGAGGCATGAGTTTAATTTAAAGAGGTGAGAATGTAACCAAAGAGGCCAAGTCAACTTAGGTAAAAGTTGGCTCTCTTTAAGCCCAATTGGAACTTGATCATACAGATAATTCAATTGTAGATTAGATTTAGACGTGATATGAAGATTTAAGTTTGACTATTCAAACTATAAAAATTATCAAGTCTAAAAGTAAAAAATTAGACACTATAGGATTGAACATCTCCAAATCTGAGATTTAAACTCAGAACTTTTCAATCCATCTCCACAAAAACAACCTAGTCTAGCTACTACTTCTGATTATAAGACATTTTTATGCAAATATGTTTCCTATTCAATATAGAGGTTTAGATTTTTGGCATCAACAATGGGCAGGGTATAGTTGTCAATAATGGTAGAAAGTAACTTAGGTCATAGGGGAACAAAAAAGGAGTTTATGGGGTTGTAGATAAGAATGATACATGATTATATGGATTGAATAGGAGAGTATTTAGATTTTTCTTCATCCTCTTACCATGCCTCTACAACATGAAGTACTCTCTAGCTCAATATCATGTTCCCATTTATGTTAGTGCAGAAATTAACCCTACATTGCTTTGATGTGTTTGTCTTTTTATAGCTATGCAACCTTAGTGAAAAATATGAAAATAGAGTCTAGGCTCTGGTTTGAAATTCTTCAGAATGGATTTGCTATTTTTCTACATTGTTAGTATTGGAAAAGGTAGCTTGAGCATTATTATAGGTAACACTTCACCCTTTAAATTGCAGAACCCTTAAATCTTTCATTCCTACAATTGTAGTCTCATTCAATTACAAATTCTATGTTGTGTACTAAGGCTACTAGATCATTTGTTATTCTAGATTCACTTAGGATGCTCTCGATCATTGCTAATGTGCAACTGCTCTTGATCTTGAATGTTTTTCCCTTTCATCAATTTGTAACTACTCTTGCTTATGTGGAGTATTGCAATCTATTTGCAACTTCAACTTGCATTTTAGTGTGATTTTTTGCCTACATTTTTTTAAACTAAGTTTTTTCATCATGTCTTCATTTTTTAGTTCATGGGTGAGGATTTTTTGCACCTAGCATTATTTTCTGGATTCGTTAAAATATAGTTTTATGTTGACCAAACCTAATGGGGGATTTTTTATATGTTGTTTGTCTTGTTAACTACAAAGTAATCTATCTAATAACTGGTAAGTATACAACTTGGTAATTTTAAAATTTTAGGCACCTTCTCTTTTGTTATAAATCTTGAAAAGCTCAAGCTTCAAAGTAGTTTCCTTTTTTGTCTCTAAAATGGCCTTTAAAACATGAGAAGTACATCGTGGTAGAAAAATGTTACATCCATTGGTTATCCATGTAAGCATCATGGTATCCTTTTATAAATTTATAATATGTAAAGATATAAAATTGAAATAAAAACTTACAAGAATATAAACTCTCATTATTAGGTGTCTCGTATTTCCAACATGAAAAGATATATATTAGATCATCTTGTTGGGTGTCTTTCAACATAGGTGCCATGACTATTTGGTATCCCAATTACCAATTGAGTTCTTTCCATTTGATATATAGTAAAACATAATATGAAAAAAAAGTGTTTTAAGGATGGATACAACTTGTAAAGATGTTACCTGAATTCTTATCTAATAGTCTTTCATTGATCACTGCCCTCAATTTTTCTTGACTCTACTTGCAATCATTGTATATTCTCTTTTCCATTATAATACCATTATAGTCTCTAATTACTACTTACAATATCATTCAAACTGTGTAACTCTATTTTTCTCTTGAGATAACTATTACAAATCAAATCCTGTGAACTGATCCAAATAAGTATGACAATTTCCTTGATTTTCTCAACAAGTATGGAAGCGTAACTATTATATCAAATCAGATTAGTACAATCGTATAACCTTCACAGATTATTAACATCTAAAATGCATATCTTATTGACCACTCTCTTAATTTCTCTATGTGCAACACTATAATATCAAAAAATGAATAATTATTTTTTTCCTGCCTTTGAAGATGTAGAATCCAAGAAATCATCTAATGTAGAATACCAATACTCTTTTTTTTTTTTCAACTCCTTTCATTACCCACTATCCTTAGTTTGATTTCTTTCAAACCTCCCTTTAGGTTCCTCTTAACACTGCTTCATGTTCACAATTCTATCTTTCAAGAAAGAATCACCATACTTATATAATAATAAATATCTTATTTAAGAACAACCTAATGTTTTTTTTATTCTTATACAATTACACTATTTCTTTCTCTGTCTATGTTGAATGAAAAAATAAATCTTGCATTATAATGGTTGAAGAACTGGTTATTGCAAGTACTTTATAATATGGTTTTAAAACTTCCTCGAACTTCCTTTTGTGTAATTGCAATCTTTCAACAAAGTCCTCTAACTAATACAAGATTGACAGTATGTTAAAGGTATGTTTTAACCTTCTAAACCCAAAATACATAAATAAAATCCAAAATGAATATTTAAACTGATCAATACTATTCTTTTCTTGTATCTTTTCCATATCATGCCATATCTTTCAACCATTTTCAAAGCCCAATTGCCAACCTAGTCTTTTTCTAGCAATCATGATAACTAACAAACATTGTTTGGATTTAATATATGGCAGTTAATAACTATTTTATGATTACTATCACTAATGAGGAACTAAGGAGTCAAGACCTCTTTCTAGAACGTATGCAGGGATGAGAAATTATAATCTTTCTTTGAGGGGTATAGAAAATCCCACATTATGAATTATTTTCAATGATTATAAAATTAAGTGTGATCAAAACAACCAATAATTCAGAGACACTACCTAAATCATGAAATTTAGAATTTTTCAACAACTAAAAGTAGAACAAATTTGCACTTACTATTGGTAGTGAGGATACTATAATAGCTTTTATAAAGGATCCCTCCTTGCGATCTCTTGTGTGGCATGCCCAAAATATGGAAGTTTATATGAAGATGCCAATCACTAATTATATCAGGCAAAATGAGGTAAAATGGAATTTATATCAGTTGATTTTGAAATCTATGAGGCTAAATGTACCAGCAAATCCAATGAAAATTTGAAAATTATTGGAAAAATGAGTCGATTGAAGGGAATTAAAATTAAATACATTGGACGAACTAACCATACACATGAAAATATAATGGATTGAGGGATGGTGAAAATGGTGTAGGTTAGAATAACCAAGTTAGATGCGTGAAAGGAAAATAATGCTACCAAAAAAGTCAATTGTGAATCCATGCTTGGTGATTGAAAGGAATAATGACTCACTAAACCTAATAATGGTAGGCAATTGGGCCACCATTTAATAGCTCAAAAATTGCCAAAAATCAACACTGAGAAATCCCAATATTCACTAAATTATAAATTATCACCACTAAAAAATACCTTGAACATGTCCCAATTGACTAAGCTCCACTTCAAAGAGAGAAGATTACTTGACCAAAGAAATTGACAAGACAAAGCATCAAATTATTTCATAACACTAGCAAGGGGAATTTTCACAAGACACCTATAAATGGGAAGAGCTTGAATCATTGTCTTGAGGACAATAACTCTCCCAATGGAAGAGAGCCACCTATGAGCCTAGTGGCTCACCCTACTACAAAATTTATCCAAAAGGTCATGCCAATAATCTTCTAGTTGAGTTCCCAGAGCTAAGGGGACTCCAAGCTAAATCAAAGGAAGAGAGCCAATCTGAAACCTAAGAATCCCAATAATCCTATGCTGGATAGGTTGTAGAGTATTAAATAAATAAATGTAGGACTTACACTCATTGATTTTCTACCCATAAGGTTTCAGATAGGTGTCTAAAATATTTCTAAAGTTTCTTGCCTCATTGATTATAGCCAACCCCATCAATCCAGTATCATCCACAAATTGGAGATGAGAGTACACTAGGAGATTATTATTCCATTTCCACCCATGGATGAGCCCTTGTTCATCTTAAAATTTAATAAATCTGCTTAAGCCATTGGCCATAATGATAAAGAGATATGGAGACAAAGAATCCCCTTGTTGGAGTCCTCAAGAAGTAGAAAATAATTCAGTATGTTCTCCATTTATAAGGACAAAAAAGGAGGGGGAAGTTGCATAGCTAAGAATCCAATCAACCCATTGCACATCAAATCCAAAATCTAGAAGCATTCTACTCAAGAATTCCCAGCTAACCCAATCATATGCTTTTTCCAAATCCAACTTAATGAACATGGTTTTTTCCTTGGAGGTGGCCATAGAGTGAATAGCCTTTGATGCAATTACAACACCATCAAGGATCTGTCTACCACCAACAAAGCCTCCCTACTCCTCAGAGATCAAAGTAGCCAAATAAGGCTTGAGCCTTTAAGCAATTAATTTGGTGATAATTTTGTAAGTAACATTACACAAAGCAACAGGCCTGAATTGATCGAAAGTATTGGCCCCATCAATCTTGGGTACAATAGTCAAGAAGGTAGCATTCAAAGGCTTGAGCATGTGTTTGTTCTTATGTAATTCCTGGACCACTTCAAGAAGTTCATAATCTCCCATAATTATTGGAAAGATTCAATGGGAAAACCATCTGAGCCTGGGGATTTTCCTTTCTTCATACCAAAAACCATTTTCTCTAGCTCACCTAATGAAATAGGTCATAAGAGATTCCTATTCATTTCACTAGAAACCAAGTAAGGAATGCAATCTAAAACGGTCCTTTCCTCCAACATTGGAATTGGTTCCTCCCTAGAGAGAAGTTGGGAAAAGTATTTAATTGCCTTTAAAGAAATATCCTCTTTGGAAGAGAGTTGAGCTCCAGTAACAGAGATGAGAGAGGAGATAGAATTACCAGACCTACGGGGTTTAACCGTGTTATGGAAGAAAGTAGTGTTCTTGTCTCACTCCTAAAGCCAATCCACTCAAGACTTTGTCTTCCAAAAAATTTCCTCCTAAAGATCCCATTCCTCTAACACCCTTAGAGTTGAGGACTTGATAGTAATTAAATCCATTATCATTCCTTGGTCCCTAATTTGGTGAATGACATTATATAGCCTAGACTAAGCCACTAGCTTTTGGTCCTAGAGATTCCCAAAACACTATTTGTTCCACCTTTTAAGCCTAAATTTCACTTGTTGAAGCCTCTTCTTAAAAGAGAACATGACAGTACCATGAGAAGGCCTATCCTCATGCCACCAAAATGTCATAAGATCTTGCAAAAAATGATCTCTTAACCACAACAACTGAAATTTGAAAGAAGGATTTTTAGTAGCCTTGAAGGGAGTGATAAAAAGATTAATAGGCCAATAATTCGAGCTTCTCCAATCAAGAACTTCCAATCTGGTAGACAATCTAACATTCATGCAAAAGTAAGAAACTAAGAACCTATCCAGGCTTTTAGAAATTGCCTCCATCTCACTCCTATTATTGTAGGTGAAAGTACCATTGCCAAGTTTAATATTAATGAGATTCAAGAAACTAATATTATCTCTAAGCATATTTGGAGAAGGGACCAACTGAGCTGCCCCACCTCCCTTTTCCTCTAAACTATTAACAATATTAAAATCCCCAACCACAATCCATAGGAGGAAAATGTTGACAATTGGCTAATGAAGATATGTAATTGTTTTCATTTATGGAAACATATGATATACATGCTTGTAGAAAACCTAATAAGTAAATATACTTAGCCTTTAGTACCCCAAAAATTGTCTAAGTATGAAATTGGTTTACAATAGTGTATTGTTTTGTATGTAACTTGTTATTGACATGATATTGTGATTAGCAAAGTTAGATTAAGATAGTATACATGTTGATGATGGCATGTGCATCCTCAAAAATTAGTACAGGCTGTATGAAAAAGAGATATTCATGTTTTACCAATGAAATAGAATAGCAAAATTAAAGGAAGGAACTATTTTGTTTTCAAAAATAATTACTTGACCAATTAGGGCCGATATCCTAGATGTTTACTCTAAGTTGGAAATGTATATTATGGTCTTAGCCAACCTAGCTGTAATTTGTGAAAAGACATGGTATTTATGTAAAGGACATATTTTCAATTCAAATGTGGTGAAGTAGTGTACATTTTGTATTGTATGGGAAATTTTGTGAAAGCAATATATGCAAAGTTTTGAGAAGCTATCTTTGTGATCCAAGATTGAGCTAAAGATCAGAGATCAATCAAGAAAGAAGTTACAACACCTATATACCATAAATTTAATTACTTGTTTGGAAAGTGGGCTCTTCTTATAATTGGAAGTACATGTTTGGGTAGTGGGCTCATCTTGCATCTAGTGTACTACAACTCCTAACAAGGTTGAAATTTCCTAATAAGGATTCAAATTCTCCTAACATGGACTCTCTATACTAAATTTTGTCATTGACTCCTAATAGGGTCCATCCTCTAACAAGGAACATATAAATTACTATATTATCTAGTGGGTATCATCCCCACCGAGGTTTTCCGTTGGCCAAGGTTTTCCTACTTAACAAAATATGGTGTTATGAGTTATCTTTATGCATGGTTATTGTTACTATTCTACATCACTTGTTTACTTTATTATGTGTGGTTCAAAGTAATAAATAATATTTAGTTGGTGACTAAAGTTTGTAAATTATTGATTCACCCCCCACCCCCCAGTAATTCCTATTTCTAAAAATTGGTATCAGAGCATAGTCTCTTAGAAGAGGCTTAACAGCTTGAGTAAGATCCCTATGGATATGGAATAGTTGATGAAGAACCTTGAAGAGACACTTAAAGAAATTGATCTCCTTACTGAAAAAACATATAAGATGAAGGATAGATATGAAGACTCCAAAGTATATATTGAATAGTTGAAGGACAAGATTGAATATCTCAAATCCAAGCCTGAATCTACTAAATCTGAAACTAGTGATGATGATTGTTCAAAACTGAAGATAGAGTACACGATCTTGAAGAATGAATTGAATATTAACAATATAAAGTTGACTTTGAAGAGTGATCCTAGCAAAGTTGAATCTGATTTGAAGATTGAAAATATAGATCTTAGAGTGAGTCTGGTGAAGAAGACATATGAGTTTGAAACATTAAAAGAAGATCATGAAGAACTTCATAAGTACAACACTACTATGAAAGGTGAACTAATTTAATGCAAGCAACAACTTGAAAAGCTTTGTTCTAGTAGAGAAAAGCTTGATGATTCAATGTCAATACAGAGACCTACCTATGATAAGACTAGTCTTGGTTATGTATTTAACATGTCTGCAAAAAAACCTAAAAATAGATCAGATCCAAAAGAGAAAGATAAATATGATGATAAGATTGAGTCCAATCAATCTTATGATAAATCTAAACAAGTTGGACAAGACAAGGAAGTTGAGATATTGGATGTGTTGGAAATATAAGAGAAGTAACTGAGAGGGGAGGGGTGAATCAGTTACCACTAAAATAAATCCTAGATCCATTTAGACATCAGTACAAAATAAATTTTGAAAACTGAATAATGTTGATGCTTGGAAAACACACATAAAATGTTGTAACTCAATAAATACTGAATATGCTCGATAAGTGCTTAACATGCAAATCTTAGATGTTATCTGTGATTACCACTATTTTAACTTAGATGTAAACACATAAAATAAAGTAGCATGAACACAATTGACACTAGGATATAACGTGGAAATCCAATTTGGGAACAACATCAATTACAACTAGTTACTATTTCCACTCTTTTGAAGTGAGCCCTATTAGGAACCAACCCTGTTAAAGGTTACAAAAAACACTATTAGGTGTGACCCTATTAAAGGATTTAATCACCCTATTAGGAGTGGCCTTGTTAGAGGTCTTTGGAAAATTCAATAGAACTACCACCTTGTTAGAGGTTTTACAAATAGCTATTAAGCCAACTCTATTAATAGATTTAAATCACTGCTACAATGGTTAGAGAGTAACAATGAGACAAACTTATTTTTGATGTAATTAAATTGCTGATTACAGATCTCTATTCTTTCTTGTACTTGATCCTTCCTAATCAAATATATTCTTTTTCAAATTCACAAGGATATTCTACTTATCCTTTTGATTTGCTTTCTTGCTGCACCATTAGATCTTCAAAATCTTCCATGCATTCACACTCTTACACACTTTCAAATTCTCAACTTGTCTTTATACTTATATTATTCATATTGTCAAGTTGGCTCATATACAACTTAGAATGACTAATATTCATCACCTCAACCGGCTATAACCAATAGATAAATTAATTAAACTCAATATGCAAAAATAAAAAAATCCTTTGTTAGCCAACCTAACTCAGTAGACACTAACTCAGAAATGATTTTCCCATGTAAACTTTCCTTAGATGCCCAAGTTAACTTAGTAGACACTGCCTTCTAAAATAGGCAAACACAAGAATGTTCGATACACAAAAAACTATCTTCACTACCCAAGTGAGCTCAACATGCACTGAATAATAATGATATGACATTTGTGCAACATCAAAGACAATACACAATTAATCAATTGTATCCAATAGGCTGAACCAAAGCAAGTGGAAACTCCTAAGGAAACTAGGTATGAATTTAGAGGTAGGTGTTTTTCATGTAATGAAATGGGTCATATGAAAAGAAATTGCACAAATAAGTCATTTAATCATGTTACATATTTTTATTTTTATAATTGTCATGGTATGGGTCATAGAGAAAATGATTATAGGAAACCTAAATATGATAATGATAGAAGGAATAGTAGAATGTTTAGAAATGCTAACCCTACAGATAGAAGAAGATCTAATGAGAGGACATTGAGAGAAGGAAGACCTTACGAGGAAAGAAGGAAGATCATGTGTTATAAGTGTACCAACTTTGGACACATAGCTCAGAATTGTCATGCACCTAATGATCAACAAAATCCTAGAAGCAAAACTCCGGTATGTTAGTTATGCAACAACTTTGGACATACAACAAAGTTTTGTAGAATGGATAGAAACTTTAGAGATAGAAGGAACAATAGAAGAAACTTCAAAAACAAAAGGAACAATGGAAGAAACATTGGAAATGATAGAAGGAACCATTAAAGGAACTCTGAAACTAAGAAAGATAATAAAGAACAAACGAATGTAGTCAGTGAACTCTGAGAAGAACTTAATAAGGCATTTGTGAAGGGATTTAATATTTCTGAAGAAAAGTTAGATCATGCAGAGACAGGAAGATCGAAGTCAATAATCAAGTTTGATTCAATCAAGTTGAATTAAGCTTGTTCACAACACTAGAATTTGAAATTTCATCTAGAGATCGAACTAGAGGTAGTGAAGTTTGGAAAAAGGTGTATCGAGATAAGTTTGAACTGTAGCCAAGCTTGTTTTCAATTTGGAGCTTATTGAAACTTGTTATGAAGGAATTAAGAGTTAATGTTATTACAAAAAAAGTTAATTCTATAACAAAAGATGAAAACTATTTTTTTTCAAATAATTTTGTGGAGTGAAGTTACTTAGAGCATTTTCATGATGGAAGGAAGCTACGGTAAACTTTGGGTAGCATTTGAAGATCAAACAAATATTTTGAGTAGTTATTTGATTTCAAAATGTAATTGACAACTTTTTCATGTTTGCAAAGTAAGAAATTAATTCAAGTTCAAATTAAATTAAAAAAATGGAGTATAGACTTGATTACCATGTCATTACGATCACATCAGAAGCATAGAGCACTCAGAAGTGACTTGACAAGGCGATTTCAAATTAAACCCTATTTCAGAAAGAGGTATTTTATCATTTCTCTACAGAATTTCTTCAATGAAATTTATATTTGATAGAATCATGGATATGACAGTTGTTCATAATGTTGAGAATTAGGAGAAACTAAAATTGATGATTGTTTCCATGAAACCCATAGAAGGAAACCCTAATTTAGCAATATTGATTACTCCAAACAATGTATTATATTTGGAAGATGTAGGAAGTTATCTTAATAACAAGTTTGAAACTATTGGGAGTGAGTATATGAACAAAGATATGGAAGTTGTCTTTAACCATGATATATCAGTAAAGATTGGATTTGAACATTTAAAAGAACTTAGACCTTTTCAATTATCATTTCTACCGTGAACTTCATACTAAGGAATGGACATAGATCATACTAAGTAGAACTCATGATGATAAATTATGGATGGAAGAAAACATAGTTGACATCTCAACTAACCTTAGTCATGAGGTAATTGGTCTTAGAAAACAAGGAAGTGTACCTATAAGCAAGAAACTAGTTAAGAAGATGGTTGAGAGCTACACAAAAGAAGTTTATAATGGAAAGGCCATGGTGATCAACACCATTAAATAAGATGACATAAGACTCTTGAGAAGAATCATTTCCCACTCTATATGTGAAAGTTCTAAAAATGATGAATTATTAGCAAGGTTCATCTATGTAGTGTATAAGATTTGTGTTGAGAAAGAACAAGTTAATCTAAGTGAAATTCTGAGAGTGCAACTCCTTGAAAACTTAGAAAAGATCAAGAACACCAAGAATGGTGTGTTTAGGTTTCAGCCATGAATCAATCATATATTCTTTCAAGTACTTAAGAGATTTCCATACTTATTAGTCACAAGGATTATGAGTAGTGAGATATGTACCATGGAGAAGATTACAGATGTATGTAGAAGACATCCAATAGATAAAATCTTAGATAGCAAAAAATTTATCATGAAAACAGTTCAGAATGGGATGAGACAAAGATTCAAAATTATATCTGCAACTGTAGAAAGATTTAAATATGATATATGTGTTATGGTTAATATAGATTTAACTCATATTCAAGTAGTAGAACTTCAGGAAACATTCCTTCATCCCTTAAGTTATGAGTTATGTGATGATGTAGAAATTGGATATATTGATTTATTGTTGAAATTTGAGAAGGACCAAGTTGAGTACAGATTTAGGACATATGAAGAAATTACCCAATTAGCTCATCAAGCATCCTTAGAGAAAGCATCTCACTGAGGTTGGTATGATAGAAAGTGAATCATAGGCAATAGATAGACAATGAAGCAAGGAATAATGTATGTGCAACCAATATCAGTTGGGCAACCATTTAGTGTGTCTATTGTAGAGATATCTTCAGGAATAGAGAATTCCATATGTTGTAGTATTAGATGAATAGCCAAGTAAGCCGAAGAGGAAATTAGAAAGATTAGTGGAAGTTGTGACTAAAAAGACTAAAAGAGTCAAGCAATAGGCTACTGGACTAGGAAAAAGACAAAAGATGTTGCTAAAAATTGTGGAATCTAGTGAAGAAGAAGAAGAAAAATAGGTAGATTAACTATTTCTAAATAGACAATAGGAAAAGCAAGGCAACATTGGAAGCTGAATATTGAGAAAATAAACTCAACCTTTGCTAATGAAGGAAACTTTGTTCAGATGAACAAATTTTATGATCTATATAATGATGTTGAGAAAGATTAGATCGATATCTCTATTGTCAAATATATAATTGCTAACAATCTAAAACTTAAGAATATTGAATGCATAGTAAATCAAAAAGTCTATGATAGACTTATAGGGAAGAAAGCACCAACTCAAGAAGAGGACATACAACTTCAAAATTCTATGATAAGGACCATATGCAAGATAGTTGATGAGGAAGAAGTCAGGAAATTGTTGAACAATCTGGCACCTTACTTGAGGAATAAGGTGAGACCATTTCTATTTATGGTGGGTGAGAAGGATAAAATAAGGAATGAAACAACCATAGCTATTAGTTAGATGTTGACAAAGTCTAAGGCAACACCTTCACCAGCACCTAGAACTTCTAAAGTGTCAAAAAGTGGTGACACTATGCAAATTGATCAGATCAATATTACTATTAACATTGATGATACTAACCCTTTTCAGAGCTTTGAACAACCTGAATCTCATGCTGAGGTTATTCAAGATCAATTGAAAAAAATTGAATAGGAAAAGAGGCTATTAGAAGAATAAAAGAGAAAAATAGAAGAAGCCAAGCAGAAATTGCTTGAAGAAGAGATGAAAATAAGAGTTGAGGAAGAAAAGAAAAGAAGAGTTGAGGAAGAGAAGAAAAGAATAGAGGAGGAAGAAAAGAAAAGGAAGAGAAAGAGAAAGAAGAGAGAAGAGTTAAAGAGGTAGCAGAGAAGAAGAAAATGGAAGATGAATTTAAACCATCTACTCCACTTTTACTTGCTAGCCTAATAAGTGATGATGATGATAAAACTAACTTGATCTTATCTCTGACAAAACTTATTGAGAAGAACAAGAAAGTAAAGAGCCTAATAGATTACATAGTACTCTAGCAGTCAAGCATATAGAGGTAGATCCTAAATAGAGGGCACAAGAAGTATTGAAATCTTTTGATGAAGAATTTACAAACTTGTTGAATGTTATAGAATCCAAGGCCTAGATTTCACATGATGCTAATTTATTTAGCACCTTTTGTCAAAATATCAAGAATGATTTGCTAAGTATTGATACTTGTATCAAGGATCTTTGGAAATGTCAAACAGATGGAAAGATATTGTACATTAAGTGTACCTTATCTCATAAGTTGACCAAGGATTTTGATAGTAAGATCGAAGGAAAGTTGAGTGAGCTAGAAGCTTTATCAAGACAAATACAACAACCTTCAAACAAAGTTGATGACTTTGAAAGAGAAGTGGCCAATGTTCATAGTGATATCAAGAAACTAGAACTTCAGAAAGAACAAATGTTGAAGAGATTATCAAAATTTAGAGAGTCTATTGCTCTAAAGATATCTACTATTGAGAGATAGTTGGAGGAGTGTGTCAAAGCCAAGGACACTTATTCAAACATTTTATACTCTGATCTGAATGTAGTTGAGATTGCATCATATGCCCTATGTGTAATTCTCACCTCTACTGAAATAGCCAAGGATACATGGGTAAAAGGTTTAAATGGTCTCAAGGAAACTTTTGATGATTGCATGAAGATATTATTAGCTTAAGATAGATGATTATAGTTTTTGACAATAGATGAACAATTTTTGACATTCTAACCTTTGACATTGATGTCAAAGAGGGAGAAGATGAATAAGAAAATTGTAAATAAGGTCAGGGAGAAGATGCAAATAATGTAAATAATCATATCGAAAGAGGGAGCATATGTAAGATGGATAAGTTGTAAAAGATAATTAATATATTGATACTAATGTTTTGGAAAAGTTTTTGTTACTTAGCCAATTTTCCCTATTTTGTTGCCATCAATGCCAAAGGGGGAGATTTTTGACAATTGGCTAATGAAGATATGTAATTTTTGTCATTTATGGCAACACGTGATGTACATTCTTGTAGAAGACCTCATAAATATAGATACTTAGCCTTTGGTACCCAAAAAATTGTCTAAGTATGAAATTAGTTTACAATAATGTATTATTTTGCATGTAACTTGTTATTGACATCATATTATGATTAGGAAAGTTAGATGGAGATAGTATACATATTGATGATGATGTGTACATCCTTGGAAATCAGTACAGATTGTATGGAAAGGAGATGTTCATGTTTTACCAATGAAATAAAACAACAAAATTAAAGAAAGGAATTATTTTGTTTTCAAAATAATTACTTGACCAATTAGGGCCGACATCCTAGATGTTTACTCTAAGTTGGAAAAGTATATTATGGTATTAGCTGACCTAGTAGAAATTTGTGAAAATACATGGTATTTATGCAAAGGAAATCTTGTGAATTAAAATGTGGTGAAGTAGTGTACATTCTGTATTGTATGTGAACTTTTGTGAAAGTGATATATGCAAAGTTTTGAGAAGCTATCTTTGTGATTTGAGATCAAGCTAAAGATCAGAGATCGGTCAAGAAAGAAGTTACAACACCTATATACCATAAGTCTAGTTACTTGTTTGGGTAGTGAGATCTTGTAATTGGAAGTGCATGTTTGGGCAGTGGACTCATCTTGCATCTAATGTACTACAACTCCTAAAAGGGTTTCAAAGTCTCCTAATAGGGACTTTCTGTACTAAATTTTCTCATTGACTCCTAGCAGGGTCCATCCTCTAACAAGGAACATAAATATTAGTATATTATCTAGTCACTATCATCCCCACCAGGGTTTTCCCTTGGCCAAGATTTCCCTAGTTAACAAAATATGGTGTTAGGAGTTAACTTTGTGCATGATTAGTGTTACCATTTTGCATTACTTGTCTACTTTCCTATGCATGGTTCAAAGTAATAAATAATATTTAGTTGGTGACTAAAGTTTATAAATTATTGATTCACCCCCCCTCTTAGTAATTCCTATTTCTAACGTAAAGGATCTAAGGAATGAACAAAGGTGATGTGTGACCACATAAGAGATTTACTCACCAAATCATTAGAAACATAAATATTAGAAAACATGCACATTTCTCTAGTCTCAAAGTGGGAAGCAATCGAAGAGATAGAGAACCTACTCGAAATCCACCACAAAGGAGTCACCTTCCTTGGATTCTAGAGATAGGAAATTCCACTAAAGCTACATTAAGCACCCACTCCCTACCAGCTACCATGGGGCCACAACTTTGGCCAACAACTATCCAAACCATCATCTGTAAGCTTAGTTTCTTGAATGAAAATAATTAATGGAGAATAAAACTCTATCAATATATGGACAACCTTTTTTCTAGGGATATTGTTCAACCCCCTCATTTTACAAGAGAGAATAATCATTTAGAAGGTTGAGAGAAGTGGAAATCAACGGGCTTCACAAACCCTGACTCAACTAATGTATCCCCCATCATCTTAACCTTCTCCTAGTTAGTCTTCCTTCCACTCTTGGATGAGTTCTTTGGGGACCATTTTTTAAAAGGCTTCTATTGTAATCCTAAAGTGGGTGCATCTCTGATACCTTTTGTGTTATTTGGTATCCCTTCTGGGCAAGAAGAGTAGAAGTAGTGTTATTTAAATTGCCCCCAGGTTGTGTCCCCCTGAGGACACCACAATCCTTCTCCTAAGATGGTTCATCTAAAAGAATTTTTTTACTTTGTTTCTCTTGCAGTAACTAGGATAGATTCCTTACCTCCTCCTCTTGGGTCCCTTGTTGAGATCCACCCCCCTGAGGGTAGATCATTTAGTATGCCTTCCTCCTACAAAAAATCATCCAAAACATTAAACCTGTTAAAAGTTCCATCATTCTATTTGTCCATCCAAGTTCCCTTCTTCCCTTTTCCTTTATTGCAAGGCTTAACTAGGAAAAATCCCTCCTTGTTTTTAGATCCCTCTAACATAGGGGCCTTACCCTTATCATCCTTGAGGGCCAATGCAGCTGAAACAAATGGTTGAGAGAATTTATTTTGAAGGCATTTACATTGTAAGTGCCCATACTCATGACATATCCTGCATCTAAAATGTAAGGTTTCATAGTCCATTGTTAAACCCATGAGGTAGTGCTCAAGAAATTTCCATAGAGTCTACAGTGGATTATTAAGATCAACCTCAAAATAAATACGTGCATAAGAGATTACCTTACGATCTTGAGTCTGTGTAGCCAAAACTATAGGTTTCCCAAGCAATAGTGAAATCAAGTGGAGAATAGTCTCTCTCCAAAATTCTCGAGGTAGCCTTAGTAGACAAATCGACATTGGTACTCGAGAGGGGATCTCCTCAATAGAATTAAATCCTATGCATCAGGGTTTGATAAAAAGATTCACTTGGTTAAAGAAATATGAACCACCTTCAAACACCTTATTCATGTCTGCCATATTCAGAAAAATTAATAGAAAATTGTTATTGGTAGCCAAGAGAATCTCCATATCCCCCTCAGGGTTCCAAATCTAATGCACCCATGATTCTAACATAGGAAGAGAGACACAAAGACCTAAAAACTTATAAATGAGTGCACACTTGCTCTAGTATTCTACATCCTCTGAAATCTGCTCAGGTTGAATAACCAATATTGGTCAATCATCTGATCTCTCTAGACACCCATTCACCTTCTTGATTTAAATAATACCCTTCAAAGATGAAGCATCAACCCTAGTTGGGATATTATTAGCCTGGCCCTTGACCCCCATTTGCATCAACATAGAGTAATCAACCATCTCCATATCAGCAGATAAAGTCTAAGATAAGGGGATCTCTAGTTATCCCATGACCAAGACCCAAAGAAGCCCTATCACCAAAATCTAAAATCCCCTTACCTTTGGACAACACCAATATACCATGCACCATGCATAGCTAAAGTGTAGAAGCCACACAGCTCAGGCTCAACCCCAACCATCCCCAATCCCTCAGCTTCCACTAATCACCCTAAACCATCTCCCATAGTCACACCTCCCCCTCTCCATGCACTAACAACCAACCACAACTGACAACAAGGAAGCTACACAACCTCATAAGAAACAAGAAACAAACACTAAGGAAGAGTGGGCTAGGGCATGCTTACCCCAGCCGCCCTGATTGTAGTGCTTAGAACCATCACCATCTCTAGTCTCCTTAAATTTTAGTTATAATTTAATAATATTAAATTTTATTTTTGTGGTGAAATTAAAGATTAATTAAATGTAGTCAATATTTGATTTTTATTATTGGATCTTTGAAAAGTATTACTAAATGGAAATCAAATTTAAGTTGTTAGATAAATTATCTTGTTAGCCATGTGGTTATCATCAATAGTTTATTTGGAGATTTAGACACATTGAGATATTAACACAAAACTTATGTTTTGATCAATCTAGACTTGAAACCTTCATCAACTAGGAAAAAAAAACTAAAAATGAAAACTTGAAACCTTACTACAAATCTACCATATGAAATTGTATTAAAAACAAAATGGCTAAATGACTACAGTGATTTTAAATTCATGTTGAGATCTTATGTTTGTCCAATGATAAATTCTAGGAAGTCTAGTAGCCTAACCAAACAAGGATGTATATCAGAGGTGGGGAGTTAAGTTGTTTTCTAGCAATGCATGTAAAATATTTATTCTATGTTTGTAATGATGACTAGCTCTTTTGTAGGCTCATTTGTCATGGTTATTGTTACCATCTTTTGAGGGTATTGGATATGTGAACTATTTGAGTTTTTTAGTTACTTGTATGGACCTGTGAGGTTGTGGTGTTTTTCATGGGATGAATTCTATGAGCTTAGGATAGGTTATCTATGTGCTTGTGGGAAGTAGCTTGTGAAGGGGGTCAGAGCTCTAAAGAGGCTATCTGGGAAACTCTTTGTAGGTAGTATTAATAAGTGATAACATGATCATTAATAGGGTTAAAATAAATTAACAATATGTCAAATTTGTAGCTCACCCATGCCTCAAGTGCTAGTATAGACTAGGATAGGAGTATTGAGGGTACTTGGTTATGACCTTGCTCCATCAGTATATTTTTTTGTATGAAATGATATTGATGCCACATAGAGTTAATAGGGGGTCGAGTTCCTAAAAGGCTACTAGGGTAACCTTAGTGTTAACTCATGTGATGACACTTGTCCATATGCACATCAGGTTTTCTGTGTGTCATGTTACCTCTAGGATTAGATGTTGCCATGTGTACTTAGTACTCTTGAGATAAACTACTTTCATGATCTTGAGACATAGATTCTGTTTGTGACTTTTGGATTGTTATCAATGTAGGATTTGAGATTATCTCCTCAACTTGGTGGGAGTGGGGCCTCTTAGGTTCCACAAGGTTAGGAGGTAGTGATTATTTTCCATTAAGATCAGATACTGGACACTGATGTTGGACATACCATTGATGTAGTTGTTCCATCCTTTCTACTTGATGATTATGTTGTGCTCATGCTTGATATTTCATATTTCAATGATTGAGATCCTATGGGATCATGTATCGTATCATGATGTATATTCTTTTAGCATTTTATACCCTGCAACATGTGTTGTGGATGAGTATGCAATATTATGTACTTGTATATTCCTTTATGAGATTTTGCATATGTGGTTAATATGATGACATGGTTTTGATTATTAATTAAATGAAAAACTTAAATAAACTTTCACATGTTACTCAATGTTATGGAACCCTTCAGGAATGTAACTGTTATTATTTTACTCAAGTATTTATGTGATGTGTAGTTGATGTTATTGCTTCCATATTATTATCTCTTGTATGTTTTAATCTTTAAAAAATAAATTATTTAACAAAATAAGCAAATTTTAGGTTAATTTCTCTTGAGTTCCCTCGTTGGGCATTACAACATAAAATTACCTAGCTCAAATTATGTACATACTTAAATATTACCATTATATCAAGTGTTGTCTCTTCTATCTTTGCCTTATCTATAGTGCCCAAGGTATAACACTTTAGATATTTGAATCCTTCCATTCCTACACTCCTCATGATATTTTTACAAAGTTCATCTATGGTTTGGGGTGGCTTGTGCACTACAATTCTAAATTGACTTGTGTCTTCTAACTCAATCCTTTCATCATCATCTTTAGGCATAACAACCTTTCTTCTTGGCTTCTTGGCTTGGCTTCCTCTATTGATGTATTCTTTCTCTTTGTCAATATTTTCCTTTGAGTAGGCTTTGTAGCTTCAACTACTTCTTTCTTGGGCTTTGTCACTGCTATAGTAGTTACCCTTGTCCTCTGTCTTATGACTCTTTGTGTAGTTAGGATAGGCTTGGTGACCTTCTTTGTACTCTTGTTTGTCTAATGCTCACCAAGCACAATCTCTTTACCTTTTCCTCCCACTTCTTATTTCTCATTGCCTTCTTCCTCATCTTCACTATACATGTCCTCACCCTTTCTCTTGGTGATTGTAATGGTACTTCTTGTTTGGCTCCTTCACCAAATGTTCTCTCCAAGTTCTCTATCGTGCCTTTTCTTATCTTCTCAATCTTAGGTGCATTGATATGCACTATGATCTTTACTTTTTCAGTCTCATATCTATCAAATGGCTCAACATCCTTATCAAAAACTTCATCTAACAATGAAATAATTGTTGTAGTAGATTCCTCAATGTTAATCTCATAGGATAATGGTCTCAACCATACCATCCTATGTATGACTGCCTGAATATATGATACAAGGAGGGATTATGAACATCTAGGGTCAAAGGCATGCTTAACTATCCAAAAACCTTGCTAAGTAAACACAATGGAAAAAAACATACAAAGAACAACACCAAGGAGAAAGAGAGAACAACTTTGATTGAATCATCAAACTATCAACATACATGCCTAATTATAAGGCCTTCTAGGTAACAACCTGTATCATCTTAAAATGGAAGTACTTCTATGTTTAGTGTTTAGTCCTTCGAGTAAGTGGTTTGGGGTCATTTCAAGCACCTTGAATTGGTCTTTGACTTAGATCTAGCTTTTCCCCCCATTTCGCCCCCTTTTCCACTTTCTTTCTATACTTTTTTGGCATTCTAGACTGAAATCCTCAAATTATTGACTTTTGGGTCAAGGAAAAGATTAGGTTCAAGGATGAACTTTTAGGTCAAGGTTGGCCTTGACCCTGACCCAAGGTCCAAATTTTAAGGTTCCATGATCTCCAGATGTCAAGTTTCAAAAAAAAAAGTTTTCCCGCTACCGGGTTGGCTATCTTTATCTCCAAAATGGTAAACTCTTAAATTGAATTTAATCTAGGTCTATTTATAGGGGTTAAGATTAATTTGGATTTAATGATCCCATTTCAGCCTTCTCTAGAAGTTTGTGTCCTAGATCTCTATATAAGAAAGTCTTCATCTCTCATTCTATCTAACCATTATCTTGTGCATCCACCTATTATGAAGTTTACACTCACAAGTTATATGAAGTTAAGATCTACTATCCATCAAGAATTCAAGAATTCAATCATTCAAGAGTTCAAGCATTCAATTCGTCAAGGAGATCCATTAGTAGCCATTGAAGGATTCAAGCTCCATGGAACCCTCTTGTTGAAGATTCATCCATTTCCATTCAAGCCTCTTCCTAATCCAAGATCCATTCAAGATTGGTGTTGAAGATCTAATTCCATTGATTTGAGACATCCTACATCCTATCCTACATTCATTTGGAGCATACCTACTTGTGAATTCAGGGATTCAAATCCTCGACAAGGATTTCTACATAAGCAAGGTGAATAGTTCCATTTATTTTGTTTATACATAATGCAATTTCAAGGTTAATTCCAAACTGGGGTTTGACTAAGGAAAACCCCCCATCCAAAAAGAAGAATCATTTTATTGCAAGTACAGGTGTGGAACAATGATTATTAGTGTAGATATGGATGCCCTTTTCCTCAAACTTGTGGAATTTGTGAACATAAATTTTGTCGAAGCAGTGCAAGTCAAGGTCAAATTTTTGAGGCACAATTATGCCCTAGGGTACAATTGTGCCTTGCTAACTAGGTCAAGATCAACCTACCCTCAAAAAATAAAAATATCTATGAGTTTTGAAGATCTCATAGTTTTGGTTAACGTGCAAAAATCAACAATTTTTGAGATCGTTTGACAAGGTTTTCAACCGATTCTTTTTTGGAGGTAAGTAATTTATTTATTCATTTCAATATTAGTCTCCTATATTTACATCCCATATTATAATAATTCATATGTATGTGTAAAATATGGGTTTAGGGTCTCTTTCATGTGCACTATTCTAAAACCCTATTCATCATCCATATTTTACCCTATTCATCATCTGTATTTTCCTCTATACATTTTGATGAACCTAACACACTTATCCCATCTCTTTTGTGGAATTATATGCTCTACTATGTTTTTGGTGTTAGATCTCCTTTCATATTATCTTGCATGTTCACCTTCACTGTACGTTTTGGTGAACTCGACAAACTTACCCTCTTTTCTTTTGTAGAATTAGATGCCCTATTTTGTTTTGTGGTGTTAGATTTCCTTTCATATTGTTGGTGTTAGATTTGTCTTTTATGTTAAATCTTGCATGCTAATTAGATTTCTTGCATTTATATTTCAAAAAAAAAATTAAAATCCAAATTTTATTCAAAAATACAAAAAAATTTACATTGCTTTATGGAATTAGATGCCCTTATTTCATTTGTGGTTTTTGATTTCCTTATAAATTTCATTTGAATATATCTAGATCTATTTTTCATTATCATGTTGCACAAGTTTCAAATATTTTCCAAGCATCCTTCTATAACTTTTGGGATTACACAACATTCTCCTCTTACCTTACCATTGCATGGTGTTACACCTAGAAAGACTTTGTGTAGTGCATGTGATGTTGCTTTGTCCTCTTTTGAATTACCTTGTAAAGATGTATTAGAGAAAGAAGATGATCTTAATCTATCTCTTCATCGTATTTCTCTTTATGGAGATGAGTTGAGGATTGATGTTAATTCTTCTCCTATTATATGTCCTTTCTATGAGCCTACTTTTGAAAATAATTTACCTTCTTCCCCCTCTAGAGATCAATCCTTAGGGATTTATGGTGATTTGATAATGTGCTTTATTAATAGGGATGATAATCCTCCTATTTGGGATGAACCTTTAGATTTGGATGTTGATCACTCTCTTCCTCATGTAACAATTATGGATGATCTTGTGGCTAAAGACATTGATTTATTCCCTCCTCATGGAGAATCTTTGATACAAGAGGGTGATTTATCAATGGATGACATATTCATACATGATGGTAACTATTTTTCAAAAATATCTTCCCCTTATGTAGACATTTTAGTCAAAGAAGATGACATTATAGATGCTTTACCTCCATTTGAGATTCCTTCTAGTAATGAGGCATTAGCAGAGAATGATATGACTTCCCTTAATGCTCTCCCTCTTAGTGATGATCTTATGGAGAATCAAGATTTTACCTCATCTTCTCCAAGATGTCTTCTTTGCTTCCTTCTTATGAATTTTTTTGTAGTGTTGATACAAATAACATGGTTTATCTAGAACATTTGCTGAAAATCAAAGGTTGTCCTCACATTACTATCAAAGGTAAACCTATGGAATCTTTAGAGTCTTTAGTGACCAAGATTCTATAGCCCACACATATCATACAAGGAGTAACCTTCACCCTAATTCAGTGCTTTCTACTTCATTGCCACCTTCTCAACCTATTCTTCCTCCTCCACCCCGTCTTCCTACCAAGGAGTATGATTTGATAAACAAATTGAAAAATATCCTTGCCAAGATTTCTTTATGAGAGCTTATTCAAACTTCACCTACCTATTATAAAGCCTTACAAAAATCTCTATCAACTCTTCTCACTCCACCTCCTAATCAAGAGGACATCAATAACTTCTAACAATGCATGCATACTACCTCGAGTGTTCTTGACATTGTATGTACTCAAAAGGATTTGCCTTAGGGTGTTTTTTTGTGGTGAATATTCATAATATTGTTAATTTTAGAATTTTTTTGCTAGTAATTTGGCTAATACTTTAAGATTTAATGCAACCTAGATCGCCACTTTTTTTATTAAACTTAGTTCTAAAATATTTAAGATCGCTCAATAATTTATTTTATTAAAAAATTTAAACTCAAAGATTTGCCACAATATTCAATACATGATTAAATTTGATTCACCTAAATATTATATATTATCAAAGAAATTAAAATTAATTCACCAATAACTATCATAAATATTAGTTACTTTAGGTATATATTACCAATATTCAGTTTCTAATATTGATTTAAAATATAATGTAATTATCCTCATAATTTTCATGAGATAAAACATGTTCAATTTTGATTTGTAATATTTAATGATAATTAGTGAACTTCCTATTGTTATTGAGATTCGCTAATATTTTCTACTCAAAAATTATGATTCTAAAATAATTGCCAATGTAAATAATATTTAAAATTAAAAAATTGAGAGAATCACTCATAAAAATAATTTGGTTTTTCAAAATAATGAAAGATTTGCCAATAATTTATATCTTTTTCTAGAGGGGGGTTTCTTAAAATTTACACTGATATGCCTTCTAAAGAAATTCAAAATCAATATAATGCTCTTATGGTGGCTATTACTATCAATAAAAGTATCATTTGTAGGACCTTGTTGATAATGGATCTAGGCTTAATGTTTGTAGCATGGACATGCTAAAAGAAATTAACGCCAATCTTTTAGGCATTCAACCTGATAATGTTCCTATACATGGCTTTGATAACATTTCTAAGAGTACTTTGGGAATCATTACCTTACCTTTCAAAGTAGGTGTGGTCATTCTGAATACACATATTCATGTTATGCCTAGACCTCTCAATTATAACATTCTTTTGGGTAGACCTTGGTTGCATGAGATGCATGTTATTCCTTCCACCCTTCAACATAAAGTCAAGTTTATACATAACAATAGGATGTATACACTTCATGCAGATGATGCACCAAATCCCTTTTTGAATATTCAAAACCACACTACTCCTATTTCTAATAGTAATCCTTCTTCCTCTAATGCTCTTCTTGATGATGATTGGGGAACCTTGGATTTTACTACTACCTTTATTGGATAGTATAAGGTTTCTAATATTGAGTTTATGAAACCACAAAGAGAGTTTGAACAATGAGTTCTTACTTCTAAAGATCTTTGTAACAACTTTTTCACTGCTTCTATTCACAATGAAACTGTCAAACCTACTAATGATGACATAGTGACTACTGAAGTTCCGTTGACTCCTAATATGGCTTCTCATTATGGTCTTGTATCATTTCCTAGTTAAACAAGGATTCAATGGTCAAGCATGTGGTAAGCATAAACATGGAATTCAAATGCCCTTATAGTATAGGGGGCATAAGCATTCTTATGGATTGGGATTTAATCCTCAAGAATAAATTAATGTTAACAACATCTTAAATAACACTTCGAAACATGATGAAACTATGAAGGATTTTGATCCAGAAGGTTTTTTCCTAAACTCGTTCATTCTAAGATGATTACTAGACCTAACCACAAAAAGAAACATAGTCCACACTTGAAGACTGCTCCTTTTTGTTTGTATCATAGATTTCATAATCACTTTACTAATGAATGTCAATATTTACATTATAACATTAGGAAACTCATTGATAGAAAGCTTATTTATATATCACATGGCAATGAGTTGTATTTCAATCCCATTTTCTCTAAATAACATTTATGTTCCTATTATGGAGCTCCACATTATGTAAAAAATGTTAGCCTAATCTTTGGGGGCTCGTTGTTTTATATAGTGTTGTTAACGATATAATAGGTCCCCTTCCATCTTTGTTCCTACACTTAGGGGACAAGGATGCCATCTCTTTCCTTTTTGTCTTTCCAGGATCCACTTTTCCTTGGTTAAGCAGTATCTATCTACTATGTGATATTCAATCATACATGAAAATTATGGTTTGTATCAACCTATTTTGTTGTTTGATGTTCGGTTTCCATGGTTGATAAAAATCTCACCTTGGAAGCTGAATTGTGTGCTATCCCTCACAAGGGTTAATTTTTCTCTTCTTGCATGATAGCTCTTTGAATTTGTCCCTTCCAAGGCCTCATAGGAGCTCTTGGATTGGGTGTTATCTATGGATATTGTCTTGATGTTGAAGAAGGATTTATCCTTGTTCTTTTCTTTCCTTAACATGTCAAAATAGTATTGTTTTTCCATATTAAGGAGGGGAGCATATATACAACATCCCTTGTTCTATATTATGCATTTTTTTCTAGCCTTTTGTTTTACAGCATGCTAAATCTTAGAAGGTAACACACATAAGTTGCTAAATCCTAAAGAGATATGTATTTCCAATTTTAAATATGCTAAATCCTTGGAAGGTAATGCACATAAGTGGCTAAATCTTGAAGAGATACACATTTTACAAATGTATTCTATGGTGACATGAGAATATGGATCCATGGGTACTTTATAAAAGCCGTCAAAAGATGCATTACATACATGCACAAATTATGGGGTGACTATCAAGTTCTTTCTTTGTGGGCCATCCTATCCTTTTTGAAATTCATAGTGAGATACACACATCTTACTAGGTGAGCTGGCCACTCCTCTCTCCATCTTTTTTTCTTCTTCTTCTAGAGATGTCTCTCTTATTGTAATCTTGGAGTTGACAAATACTTGAGTCCTTGGGGGCTTAAGAATCTCTTTGTCCCTTTTGATTTTAATAAGATTATCTTTTCATTATGATCTAATTTACAAAGATTTTGCATTGAGTCCATACTCTTGCTAAAGTGGGGGCTAAATGTATCATCTTAAAATGGAAGCACTTCCATGTTAAGAGTGTTTAGCCCTTTGAGTAAGTGGTTTGGGGTCATGTCAAGCACCTTGAATGGGTCTTTGACTTGGATATGGATATGGATATTTCCCTTATTCTGACCCTTTTCCCACTTTCTTTTTTCACTTTTCTGGCATTCTGGACTGAATTTCCTAAGATTCTTGACTTTTGGGTAAAGGACCAACCTTTTAGGTTAGGGTCAACCTCGACCCTGACCCAAGGTCCAAATTTTAAGGTTCCATATTTTTGGATGTTAGGTTTTGGAAAAAAATGTTTTCCCACTTTTGAGTTGGCTATTTTGATCTTTGAAATGGTAAACTCTTAAATTTTATTTAATCTAGGTCTATTTCTAGGGGTTAAGGTTAATTGGGATTTAATGGTCCCATGTCGGCCTTCTCTAGAAGTTTGTGTCCTAGATCTCTATATAAGGAAGCCTTCCTCTCTCATTTTATCTAATCATTATCTTGCACATCCACCTATTATGATGTTTACACTCACAAGTTCTATGAAGTGAAGATCTACTATCTATCAATAATTCAAGCATTCAAACCTTCAAGAGTTCAAGCATTCAATTCATCAAGGAGATTGATTAGTAGCCATTGAAGGATTCAAGCTCTATGGAGCCCTCTTGTTGATTCATCCATTTCCATTCAAGCCTCTTCCTAATCCAAGACCCATTCAAGATTGGTGTTGAAGATCTAATGCCATTGATTCAAGATATCCTACATCCCATTCTACATTCATTTGGATAATACCTACTTGTGGATTCAAGGATTCGAATCCTCCACAAGGATTTATACATAAGCAAGGTGAATAGTTCCATTTACTTTGTTTATACATATTGCAATTTCAATTTAATTTCAAGTTTAATTCCAAATTGGGGTTTGACTAAGGTAAACCCCCCATCCAACAAACAAAACCATTTTTCTTGCAGGTACAGGTGTGGAACAACGAATATGACTACAAATTTTGATACCCTTTTCGTCAAACTTGTGAAATTCACAAACAAATTTTTTGTCGAAGCAATGTAGGTCAATGTCAACTTTTTGGGGCATAATTTTTCCCTAGGGTACAATTGTGCCTTGCTAACTAGGTCAAGGTTGACCTACCCTCAGAAAAGAAAAATACTTTTGGGTTTTGAAGATCTTGTAGTTTCTATTGAGATGCACTGAATTTGGTAGTTTTTGAGATCTTTTGATAGGGTTTTCAACCGATTCTTTTTTAGAATCGGTAAGTACCTTTATTTATTCATTTCAATATTAGTCTCCTATATTTACATCCCATATCATAATAATTCATATGTACATGTAAAATGTGGGTTTATGGTCTCTTTCATGTGCACTATTCTAAAACCCTATTCATCATCCATATTTTACTCTATCTATTGCCAAATATAAAATATAACTCTAAGATCCATGATCTAGCTTCATATTCATGGCTTCAACATTATCTTCTTTGAACTCTCTAAGTCCTTCAAGTTACTTTGCATCCCATATAGACTCTTTAAGTGAATTCCTAATCTAAACCTAAATGACCTTATTTATACTTGTCAAAACAACTTATAGAAGATTCTAGATCATTACATAACATAAAGGTCGACCTTGAAATGGTCTACACACATCCTAAGACAAGATCCGAATATTAAATTTGTGATCAAAATTAAATACATTAGTCTGATCGAAATAAGAACCAATCATAGAAAACTCAGTTAATGAAGGAACCAAGCACCAGAATAAATTTGGCTCACTCGGTACATGAAGGAACACTCAACCAATACTGGATAGCTCAGCAAACACTGAACAACTCAATCAATACTAATAGAATGAATGGGATAACATGACAACCAACAAGTTAACACAACTTGGGAAAACTACAACTTGGTTGATATTGAATAATCACTGGCACTCGATAATGATTGTAACTCGGCAACAACTGGAAGAATGAACACATATAAGAAGGATAACATGTCAACCCAAGATGCTCCTACATTAGACAACTAGGGTAAAAGGAAATGATTCTCCTGAATCATGCAAGTGTCATAGCCTAAGATGAATCCAACTCAAATTGAGAAATCCATGCCACATCTTCAACTGTTCTATTCTTCCACTTCACCAAATTCTCATAGTAATCTTTTCCTCTTGTGCTTTTACTAACTCTTTGACCCAATATCTATTTGACCTCTTCAATCTACTTCTTAGGCTAATCATTAGGTACACCAACTTAATCATTTGACTCATGATACTCATACAAATTAACAACATTGAATATAGAAGATATATCCATGTCATTAGGTAACTCAACTTCACAAGCATTACCACTATCAAATTTCCTCAAGATCTTACAAGGTCCAAACTTCTTCATTTACAACTTGCTATATGTTCCAATAGGAAATCTACCTCTCTTCAAATGAACCATCACCTCATCCCCAACTTCAAAAACATGATGTCACTTAGATTTATCAGCATTCTCCTTATATTTCTGATTACTATGTTCCAAATTTAACTTGACTTCCTCATGCAAAGATTTCATAGAACCAAAAAATCCTTCCCCTTCAAAACTTCTCTTCTCTTCTCCAACAACATTCCTCAAATTTAATATTTCTCTAGGCTGCATTCCAGTAACAATCTCAAAGGGTGTTTTTCTTGTACTCCTATTCAGAGAATTATTATATGCAAACGCAGCCTGTGCCAACACCATAGCCCAATTACTCGGCTTATCTCCAACTAAACATCTCAAAAAATTACCCAAGCTTCTATTCACAACCTCTTTCTATCCATATGTCTATGGATAGAATCCAAAACTAAATCTTAACTCAATACCCATCTTCTTCCACAAAGTCCTCCAAAAATAACCAACAAACTTATTATTTTTGTCAGAAATAATAATTTTTGGTAATCCATGCAATCTAACAATCTATTTGAAATTTTTTTTAGCAATATGCACAACATTTGATGTATTCTTACATGGTATAAAATGTGCCATTTTAGAAAATCTATCCACAACAACAATTATGGAATCACACTCTCTTGTTGTTTTAGGTAATCCAAGAACAAAATCCATACTGATGTCACTCCAAGGTTTGTCAGGAACATAAACAGGTGTATACAATCTAGTATTCTGACTTACTTCTTTTGCAACTTGACAAATTCTAAAACTCCCTACAAACTTCTGAAAATTCTTATATATTTGTGGCCCATAATACTTATCCTTCAACAAATTAAATGTCTTGTCAATTCCAAAATGTCCAGCCAATCTACCACAATGCTTTTCCTTATTGAGATTAATTCTCATAGAACTTCTTGGTATACATAACTAGATTCCCTTGAACAACATACCTTCTTGAATGAAACACTCATCATAATTACTCATGTGATCTGATAGATTTGGTGCTCTGCACTCTCTCCATGCCTCAAAAAAATTAGGGTCAGTATCATACAACTCCTTCACTTCATCAAAAGCAAGAACTTCAACTTTCATCTCGGTCAACAAAGAATGTCTTCTGCCCAATGCATCAACAACTTGGTTAGTAACTCCACTTTTATGCTTGATCACAAATGTGATACTCTACAAATATTCAACCCACTTCATATGTCTCTAATTTAATTTATGTTGACATCCCAAATACTGTAAAGCTTTATGATCGGTATAGAACACAAACTCCTTAGGAATCAAATAATGTCTCCACTTCTTCAAGGCTTCCACAATAGCATAAAACTCTTCATCATACACATACTAATTCCTTTTAGCATCATTTAACTTCTCACTAAAGAAAGCAATAGGTTTACTTTCTTGACTCGTCACAACTCCTATTGCATTGCCACTTGCATCACATTCAACTTGAAATAACTTATTGAAATCAAGAAAAGCCAATATAGATAACTTAGCAACCTTTAGTTTCAAAGTATGAAAACTCTTATTAGCTCCATGTGTCCACTTAAAATAATTTTTATCTCCTCTCATTGTCTTAGTCATAACATCATAAACATAACTAAAATTCTTTATAAGTTTTCTGTAGAAAATAGCCAAACCATGAAATGATCTTACCTCACCCACGTTCTCAGGTGTAAGCCATTCCAAAATTGCTTTAACCTTCTCAAGATCCATTCTCAAACCATTAGCTAAAATCACAAATCCCAAATACACAATCTCCTCTTGCATAAAAGAATACTTTTTCAATTTAATCATCAACTTCTCCTCTTTTAATCTCTATAATACTTGTCTAACATGCTCAAGATTTTCTTCCACGGTCTTACTAAATATCAAAATATCATCCAAATAAACAATCACAAACTTACCCAAAAGTCCCTTGAGAAATTCATTCATCAACATCATGAAAGTACTAGGTGTATTAGTTAAACCAAAAGGCATTGCCAACCATTACATACAAACCATCTTTTGTCTTGAAAGTAGTCTTCCATTCATCACCTTCTCTAATTATGATACGATGATAACCACTATTCAAATCAATCTTGGTAAAATGCTTTACTCCACTCAAACAATCCATTATGTCATCCATCCTTAACATATGAAACCTATATTTCACTGTGATCTTGTTAATAGCTCTGGAATCAGTACACATTCTCCATTTTCCATTCTTCTTAGGTGCTAATATAATAGGTACAACACATGGACTCAAACTTTCTCTGATCAATCCTTTTAGCAACAACTCATTCACTTGTCTATTCAGGTCCATACAATGACTTATACTTCTTACTATCGATAAACCATTTGGTATATCTTTAACAACCTTTTAATTTACTAGCACTCGGTTGCTACTAGCACAACTTGGTCCCTTAGGGATTAATTTTTTTTTTTTGGGTTCCTTTTCATTTCTTTTTCAAATTATTTTCCATTAACCATGCAAATTCTCATAGTAGTACAATTTATCTCATCATGAGACTCAATCAAAGGCAACAATACTTGCTTTCTTCCATTCACCCAAAGAGTATATTGATTCAATCTTCCATCATGCACACCATATCTATCATGTTCAAAGGTCTACCCAACAAAATATGACCACACTCCATAGGCATAATATTACACAAAAATTCATCAAAGTAATGTACAATCTTGAACTTCACAACACATTGTTCACTTACCAATATCTTATGCTCATCCCTAATCCATGAGACATGATAGGGCTTAGGATGCTTCATCCTCTGCAACAAAAACTTTGTAACCAACTCCTCTTATTGCAATTTTTTTGAACTTCCACTGTCAATAATTACTTTGCAACATTTTCTTGCCATCTTACATTTGGTCTTGAAATGACTCCTCCTTAGGATAGGTTCCTCATCAATTCCCTTATTACACAAAGTTCTCCTCACAATAAAATTTTCTCCAGCCTCAGGTCCACTTGGTGAACCCTCAAGGTCTCCTTGAATAATAGCATTTATGTTAGGATCTATGCCCTTCTTTACCACATCTAAAACAATTACCATGAAAACCACCTCTAGAATAAGAATTACCTCTTCCTCGATAAGAACTAGTACCTCCTCGATAAGAATTACCACCTTTCCATTTGGTCTTTCCTTTGTTGTCATTTTTCTATTCAGATTCTTCCTTCTTTTGCATAGGATTATTAGGTCTACCACTTTCTCCATAAGATCTACCTCTGCCTCTCTGGAATCTACCACATCTACCTCTCTTTGCTCATGCTTCTTTGTCAAGATTTTCTCAGCTTTCAAGGCATATTTATATGCTTCTTTCACAGTTTCCAATTTCACAAAAATTATCTCATCTTGAATACTAAATCTTAATCCATTTAGATACCTTGCAACTTTCTCAACCTCATCATCTACATGTCTAGATCTAATGTCCAATCTATAGAATTCCTCAGTTGACTCCTTCACATTCATGTCCTTTTGTCTCAAATTTTGCATATTTCTCAACAAGCTAACTTGGTAATCAACGTGAAGGAACTTGTTGTTCACTTTGGTCACCATTTAAGCCAAGATCTGATTTTCTCTTTTCCTTTCCTTTGTCTATAAGTTTGCAAATGCTCCCACCATAGTGAGGAATGACCTTTCAATGTAGTGACTGTAATTTTCACCTTCCTATTATTAGAAGTCCCTTCAAACTGAAATAACTTCTCCACATCAAAGATCCAATCCAACACAACATTGGTGTCCAATTCTCCATCATAAGGAACAACTTCTATAGTAGGCTTTGAATGTTCCCTAAACAATACTCTCAAAAAACTTTCCTCATCTTGATCTTCCTCAGGTTTTGGATTAGGATTTGGTGCTACAACTTCATCATCACTCACATCATCAAGATGTACTCCTCTCCTATAGGCTATCTCCACAACATCTAATCTACCTAAAATTTTTCTCAACATGTCCATAATAATAGTGTCAAAATTTCCTCTACCTTGAACCATCTTTACAAACAGGTTCCTGCAAGATCGTAACCCTCTACAAGTTATAGGTCGAATCTATAGATCTTCCACCCTACAGCCAAATTCAACTTAGGGTTCCACATGATCTAGTCTCTACAAGGATGAACCTCAAGCTCTAATACCACCTAACCCAAGGAAGGATTATGAACAACTAGGGACAAAGGCACAGCTAACTATCCAAACACCTTACTGAGTAAACACAACACAAGAAAACACACATAGAACAACACCAAGGAGAGAGAGAACAACTTTTATTGATTCATCAAATTATCAGCATACATGTCAAGCTATAAGGCCTTATGGGTTATGACCAAATTCAAAATATGACTCTAAGATCCACAATCTAGCTTCATATTCATGACTTCAATAATATATGCTATGAACTCTCTAAGTCCTTCAAGTTACTTCACATCCCATACAGACTCTCTAAGAAAATTCCTAATCAAACCTAAATGCCATTATTTATACTAACCAAAATGGCTGACAGAATAGAAAGGTCGACCTTAAAATAATTGCACACATCCCAAGATAAGATCTAAAAATTAAATTCATGATCAAAATTAAATACATTAGTCAGCTCAAAATAAGACCCAATCACAGACAGTTGAGTCAATGAAGGAACCGAACATCAAAAAATATCAGGCTCAGTCAACACATGAAGGAACACTCAACTAACACTGGATAAGTCAGACAACATTGGATATCTCAACCAACATTGGATAGCTTGGCCAACATCAGATAGCTCAACCAACACTGAACAACTTGGTCAATACTGATAGTTTGAATGTGATAACACAACAACCAACAGATTAACATGACTTGGGAAAACTACATCTCGGTCTATACTAAATAATTATTGGCACTCAACAATGACTGCAACTAGACAACAACTGCCAGAATGAACATAGATGAATAGAATAACATGTCAATCTAGGATGCTCCAACATCAATATATGTCTAATTAGTGTCCATTATGATAGTATTTTTCCACTAAGGATTAAGGAACCCTTGACCTATTCTTCATCTTTTTCTTAAACTCTTAAAAGTAACCATTCATTACTTTCTCAAAATTATCACCTAACTAATTAATAAACTCATTGATTTGTTGAGTTACTAGTTTCTTCTTGTTTCAAGTGACATCTCCTATTGTAAGGAAATAATTCTAAACATAGAATAATATACAAACTAGTAAAGAACCAAATTTGCACATACTGTTCTTTGCTTTCCTGATACTTTCCAAGTTCTCAGCAAGCTATCTTAGCTGGAGGTCAGTAAGATCATGGGTGTGATATTTCTTCGCAATCTTCCATGCCATGTCCACTGCAACATAGGGTACACTATCTAATCATCTAGACTGATAAAATTTATGTGCAATGACCCTTAGTGAAAACTCAATCTCTGCATCCTTGACAATAGAAATTGTCATCACTCACTTGTTCTATTTTGCTAATATGTTTGCCTCAATTGCATCCTTAATCTAGCATCTAATTGTTTTCACTTTATCCATAACAAGATATCTAGTGACTCGGTGAATAATCTTCCTTGTTATCTCAATAGGTCCTCCTTTCGACCATAGTTTCATGTCATGGATTTAGCTTAGATCGATATTAATCCAATCAATTTTGAAAACCATTGGAAAATTTAGGGCATGAGTTAACCCTTTCTCAACAATGCGTTTATGTTTCTCCTTTAACTTTCCATCTACACAAAATTTCTCATATGCATTTCTCAATTCAAAATCTCCTATCTCATTGATTTTCCATATGTAACATGATCAAACATCATGAATTAAGATGACTCTCGGTGAGATTAAGAATAGCGCTCTAGAAGAATCTCTTTTTATTGTAATTTCTTGATATGTCTTGAATTCAGGTGGCTTTACGACTTCATTCCTAATTAACTAAACACTAATAACCTTTGATTCAATATTCTTCTCTACAATTGACAAACTAGATGTCATTATCACAACTAGGGTTTGATCAAAGACACTCTACTTCACTTGGTTTAGACACAAATTTCACATATAACTTCAAATGTTGCCAATAAATGCACAAATCTTCCCAAGCTCGCTCAAGTTTTCTCAAAAATCACTCAAGCTCTATTTTCTCTTGAAAACTCGAATGCAGTGTGACCAAAATGATTGAAACGATTTTCTATATAGGTCAAAATTTTGATTTTAGGGCCTCGTGAATGCTCCATACCCATAGTGAGTGCAATACAGGGTGTCTTGACCATTACTACAACACTCGGTAGTAAAAAATAAAAAATCCTTCAACTTAGCTAATACCACAACTCAGTCAATATTGATAATTATGCTTAGTCACTTAACACTTTTTCAAACATTAATATTGACACTCAACCATCACTAACTTTTCAACTCAACACCCAAACACATCCATTCTAAAACTATGTCCATATGCATCTAATCACATGCTAATTTGGACTTTCATGCTTTAAATAGTAGGAACTAATGTATGATTTGATAATTTTGAAGAACAGTTCCATACATACCTATTTTTTTAGTTTGTGGTGTTGGAATCACATGATCCATTAGATTGAGTGATCACAATTTCATCATTTGCATTGTTGCCCCCTTTAGATTTCCTCTTCTAGGTTTGATTCATTTTGCTTCTCCCTTCTTCAACACTAACCTTTTCTTTTCCATTGTTCCCTTCATTATTGGATGCTAGTGTTTAGTTCGTACTGTCTCTACTTAGGTGAACGACCTTTTGATAGTAAAAGCACACTAGACCAAAGTTTCTCTAGTTTCCTAATATTCATCTGAGATGTATCCTTGCATAATTTTATGTAATATGTCCATACTTTCCACATAACTGACAACTCACCCAAGTATTGTAATCCCAATTTATTAGATTGTGTTGCCTTGTTGCATTGCCTTGATTTTTAGGTCTCCAACTGTGTTTTGTATTTAATCTGCAACCTTGTGCCTTGTGCCCATACTTCTAACATGTATAGCAGTAACCTTCAAATCTAGACGTAACTAGTGTCTTACTAGTCTTTGATCTACACTCATTTTCTTGGTGTTCATACTTGTTACAATTAAAGCAACATCCATTAAATTTAGGCTTAGGATTGGACTTGCCAGTTTTTCTCCTTTATACTTTTGCTATATTACTTGGTTTTCCATAGTGATAACATGTAGGATTCTTGTTCTTTGATTTTGTATTCCTTTTTTCTACATGCTTTGATGACTCTCCTTTCTCGATAGATGATATGAACTTGGTGACCAACCTTCTGACAGTAAAATCATGCCGGACCAAAGTTTCTCTAGTTTCCTGATCTTCATCTAAGATGTATCGTTGCACAAATTTATGCAATATGTCCATACTTTCCACATAATTGACAATTGACCCAAGTATTGTAATCCCAATTTATTACATTGCCTTGCATAGTTGCAATTCCTTGATTTTTAGGTCTAACTATGTTTTACATTTGATCTGCAACCTTGTGCCTTGTGACCGTACTTCTGACATGTATAACAGTGACCTTCAGATCTAGATGTAGCTATTGTCTTACCGGTCTTTGATCTCTACTTAGGTGACCAATCTTTTGATAGTAAAAGCATACTGGACCAAAATTTCTCTAGTTCCCTAATCTTCATCTAAGATGCATACTTACATAATTCTATGCAATATGTCCATATTTTCCACATAACTTAGAATTGACCCAAGCATTGTAATCCCAATTTATTACTTGCCTTGCCTAGTTGCATTGCCTTGATTTTTAGGTGTCCAATTGTGTTTTGCATTTGATCTACAACCTTGTGCCCTGTGACCTTCCTTCTGACATGTATAGGAGTAACCTTCAAATCTAGATGTAGCTAGTGTCTTACTAATCTTTGATCTACACTCATTTTCTTGGTGTCCATGCTTGTTGCAATTAAAGTAATATCCATTGGATTTAGGCTTGGGATTGGACTTACTAGTTTTGCTCCTATAGATTTTTTCTATATGGCCTAGTTTTCAATAGTGATAGCATGTAGGCTTCTTGTTCTTTGATTTTGCATTGCTTCTTTCTACATGCTTTGATGATTTTCCTTGCTCAATAGATGATATGAACTTGGTATATCCTAATCCAATAGTATTATGAGGTCTTCTTTGTGCTTTTAACTGTTCATTGAGTTGTCTCATGGCCTCTCTAGATCTATTCATTCTTTCAATGATTTCCTTGTCATCTCTCAATTCATTTTTTTTTAATTCTTTGATCTCAGATCTGCAATCTCTTCCACCTTCCTTGCAATTTCATGATTGGGACTTAATAGCTGATTGACCATGTGAAATTGATTGTGTGTCAGCCTTATTACTTCATTGATCCTCTCATCAAGTCTCGTGACCATTTGCATCTTGTCTTCTTCAACCTTTTTCTTTTGTTTAGTGAATTCACATAGTCTTGCTATGTTTATTTCATGTTCTCTCTTTTGTGATCTTACTTCTTCATTCAAGATGTTGTTCTTTTCTAATAGATCTACTATTGTTGCATCAGTTTCATTGGATCTACCTTCATCACATAAGTCCTCAATTCTTTCTTCTTGGTATTGTGTGTCATTTTTAAAGATTTCCTTCTCCTTCTTTTTAGGGATTTCCTCAGTTCCTCCTTTCCAGCCTTAACTTTTTCTTGCAAGCTGTAAATCAAGCTTATAGTTTTCAATCACCTTTCCCAATTTGTAGGCTTCCATCTCCAAAATCTTTGACTCTCAAGTGGCTAGAATTCTTTCTGAGAAAAAACTCTACTATGATACCAATTGATGGAAATCTAACGAGAAAGTGAGATGCCAAGAGGGGGGGGGGTTCAATTAGGATCTTCAATAACTTTTACCACTTCAAACATAAACTATACAAAAATTATTTCACAACACACCTCATTAACCTTTTAACCATGCATCATCATGTAATAACATGTAGTTTCAGATCTATCATCTAATAAGATGAATAAACCACATAAATAAGTAATCAACATGTGACACAAGATTTTCTAATGTAGAAACCCTCCAAGGTGAAGGTAAAACTACAATGAAGATGACACTCACAAAATCACTACTACAGTAACAAAGTGCATGTTAGGACTACAATTTTGATCACTTATGTTGATCTACCCTATGAGGGGTCTGCTTTGTTAAAAGCTAATAAGATTGTTAAGTCTATCTTTACAAAAGGATTTTAACATCATAATTAAGTGAGCACTCTCTTGGGAGCTTTACAATAGATATGTTGGGACCACTCCATTAAGAGATTCACTTGATACACTTATTAGAATGTAACAGTGCCTTGATCCTTTAGTTTGCACTGAAATGATGATAACAAATCTTCTCTATCCAAGTTGTAATCACCTCTCTATGACTAATTTGCAATATCTCCTCACTACATTGCTTGGTTACCGTACTTCACAACTTGCTAATTCTTCTTTAGCTTCACATACACACATTCCTCTTACTCGCAATAATGTTTTTTTGTCTTAAAACCCTTCATTATAGCCATCTAAAGAAGTTTCTAGATTGCAATCAACAATCCACATTCATTCCTTTTGCTGCTTGACCTTTCCAATTTTTTGATTGGTCCATCATACTGCATAGGGATTAATGATTCGTAATCATAGGCGTAACTACCTCCTTGGTTAACTCCTCAAACATAGAAATACAATTCATGCTCATAAAAATGGTTTACCTAAGTGTTTGTGCCATTCCAAACTCATATCCACAAACTATATAACTCAACACATATGCCTTCTTGACGCTCGACTATGCTTGATTCTTTATGATGTCCCTCGGCATGAACTACACTCGACTTAAACTATGTTACCCTCTAAACTGCTCGGCTCAGATAGCACTCAACAATAACTGGAATTCTCAACAATTGTTGATATGCTCGGCAACTATATCTGCCTCGACAACACTGAACTTGTATACTTCTACACTTTATAGCCTAGCCTTAATAGTGGCTTGGTTGCAGTGTTGATCGACCAACTTTGCCTAGTAAATGACCAAGTGTTTTGCACTAATAGACAATACTTAGATTACCTTTAGGGTTAACATATGGAAGATTGACGTTTTGATCAGAAGGAAAAATATATTAAGCAGACCGAATAGGGTCTATTTTGATTTCATTGGAACTTATAACCAAAGCTTAATTCTACCAAAAGTGCAACGAATGAATTTAGTGAAAAGTTTATAGAATTAAATTTGGGAAGATCTCATAAGCTTAGAGATATCAGAAGTTTCTAGATAGAAGACATAAATTAATTTTTAAGTACTTATAAATCTAAATATGCCCAAAAGAATTTAAATTATTTATTTATTTATTTGAAACATAAATTATTATTTTCCTTACTATTTTTGTTGTAAACCAATTAATATAATAATAATTAACATTTTAAAAATATAATATAATGATTATGAACATTTTTAATATTTTAAAAATGTGTATAAATTTTTTAACATAAGAAATAGCATATGATGAAAAAAACTCACTCATTTATTTGCATCCAACAAATGCATAATTCATTTATTTTTATCCAAACTTAAATATGGGGACCAATAAAAAAGAAAAAAGAAGAATTCGAATAGGATGGACTAACACCGACATGTACGACTAAACATCAAGTCATGGATTAATCAAGGACACTTGTACATCATTGTGCTAACAATCCCTTATTAGTCCATAATTATGTTAGAGAACCTACAACTGTTACAAAGTGTCAACCCTCCATTAACTTTAAAGTTGTAGGGTGCTCATGGCTTTCCTTAGAAATCATTAAGGTAAGTATCCTTTCATTCAATAATTTTAATATTTTATAGCTTTGTGGTTTGACTAGGTGAAAAGAACATTCTACTTTAGTCCTCAACACTATATCCATCATTTTTCAGCTTTGTTGCATTCTACATGGCATAGCAAAACTTATATGTGCGAGAAACATCAAATATGTTACGGATGAGATCTAATAGTTTGTGGGACTTCTTTAAAAATAAATAATAAAGATATCATCATAAATACTTCTCATTGGTCCACATTAATTATCAACTCCCTATTTATTGGTACAATAGCATAATAAGTGCTAGCGAGCTCACTTATCCTTGTTCTATTTCGTTAGCTATATCATAACTAATACCATAGAGTGTGTTCCACATTGTTCCTAAAGTAAATCTGATAATATTGTTATTATAGGATAGTGGGATCCTTCCAATTTTCCACCAGCAATTTCATGTTGTGTAGTCATTCTACAATATATCTTTAAAAAAATACTTTATGGTCTATCATTCTTAGTTCAAAACAATCTATTGTATTTTAAATTTATAATTTTCTCGTTAATTCTAATCTCACATTCATGATCAATAAATGTTTATGTTGTTTAATATACAAAAGCAATTTAATAATCTAAACCTATACAATATATTAATTTATTGAAAGTTTCATTGGTCATGTACGATTGACTTAACAATTAGTTATAACCGACAACAAGAAACTTTAAAGTACCACATTCACGAAGTTGCCATCCTCTTCTCCATTAGTAAAAAAAAAAATCAAAATTATCATTTTGTAGAGGACATCATTGTGAATTGTAAATGATAATTACAATTATTTCCTTGTGCAAGATAAATTATGTCTTGTGCAACTAGGATTTTGAGCCTAATACATGAACATAGTCTCATATTTATCATATTTATATAACGGCATCCTTATGCATTTTTCTAGAGTTGATCACACACACACACACAAATCTCATCAACGTTAATATTCTTGTAAATTCGTGTGAGATACCTATTTGTCCATTAGTTTTCTTATCCTATTGCTCATAACACCATGACTTGTGATTTTTTTTTAATTGTTCAAATGTATTTGCCTAGTGAGAGCCTTGAATTTATGAGCATTTTTAACAACTATTCCATCTTGACAAGCTCACTAAAATTGAAGAGATAGGTAACTAGGCTACTGCTTAAAGAACTCTTATAAAGAGGAGCACAAAAATATCAAGGAGTAGGACATACGATGGCTGATTAATCCCATGCCCACAGTGATCTCAGTGGAGGAGAATGAGGAACTAACACAACTGGTTATTGAGGAGGAAGTTCGCAAAGTTGTCTTCTCTATGAAAGCCTACAAATCCCTGGGCCCTGATGGTTTCCCCTCGGTTTTCTTCCAACACTTTTGGGAAGTGGTTAAATTGGATCTACTTCAGGCTGCTCGTTACTTTTTCAAAAATGGGAAGCTTCTCAAGCAACTCAATAAAACATTTATTGCCCTATCCCTAAGGTCAAAGACTCAGGGACCCTCTCTGATTTCAAGCCGATTAGCCTCTGTAACACCACTTTTAAGATCTTTTCTAAAATTATGGTGGACAGGTTAAAACCATTGCTACATAAATTCATAGGGAAAACCCATAATGGGTTTGTTTTGGGGCATCAAATCCTTGATGCGGCCATAACCACCCATGAGGTGCTTCACTCTATGGAGAAGAGAGGGTAATCCAGGTATGGCATTGAAACTTGATATCTCTAAAGCTTATGATAGGATCAATTGGACCTTCTTGTATGAAGTTATGGTTAAAATTGGTTTTAGTCAAAAGGTTATAAGGATGGTTAAATCAATGATAGAAACTATTAATTACTTGTTGTTGGTGAATGGTTCGCCTTGGGGGAACTTTGGAGGGGAGGGGGGACTAAGACAAGGTAGCCCTATCTCTCCCTAATTGTTTATTATGGTAGGAGAAGTGTTAGGAAGGCCGTTCATGAGAAATATGGAAGGGGGGAAATCAAAGGTATTAAGATTACCTCCACGCTTCCACCAGAGGTGATTCAATAGTTTTTGGATGACACCTTCCTAAGCGAGAATCCTCTGTGGGTGAAGCTAGGGCCTGGAAATTTTTCCTGGAGGTTTATGTAATCAATGAGGTATAAAAAATTAATTTGGGTAAAAGTAAAGTGTTCTTCTTAAACACTCCCCCTGATATTCAATGGAGGATCTTAAATATTTTAGGGTGTAATATTGTTGTGATCCCTGATACGTATCTGGGCCTCCCTTTGATGATGAAAGATGTAAGTAACAACTTTTGGAATACCATCTTGAAAAAAATGGAAAATAAGTCAATTGGTTGGAAAGGTAAAACCCTGAGCAGTGCAAATAATTTTCAACTTCTAATTTCATCCCTTCAAGGCCTACTTGTGTATTTCCTATTGTTGTTTAAAATTACTCAGTGTATGGCAAACAAATTGGAGAAAATCCAAAAAAACATCCTCTGGTCAGGAGGAAGTGAGAAGAATAGGTTAAGCTTGGTAAGTTGGGACACAATTTGTAAACCTAAGAGTAGAGGAGGTTTGGGAGTTAGAAGGCTATTTGATTTGAATAATGTGCTTCTCACTAAGGTGGGGTGGAACCTGATGAAGGAGAAGGCCAATTGGTGTAAAATTTTGAAAGCCAAGTATCTAGGAAATTTGAAATTCTCTCACTACATCTGGAGAAATGATCTTCCTATGGGATCTAAGATTTGGGGTAATATAGTGAGAAACAAAACTCTTTTGAGAGAAGGGATGAGGTGGTTTGTGGGTGATGGTAATCAGATTAATTTCTGGGAGGATCTGTGGCTTACCAATAAACCTCTAACAAGAACAAAGTATGGGTCCCTTCGGGATCACCTTCAAGAGCAGGTGGGGAATAAGGTTGTTGATTTCATTGGCCTAGGGAGGAAGTGAAAAAAGGTTGAATTGCAATAGAATTCTTTAGATGGTGGGGATCTGATCAAAGAGCTAAATGGTCTGCTTGAAGGGTACAAAATCTTGAGAGCGGACTAGAATGATACGTTTATTTGGAAGGCTACCTCGATGGGAGAGTCCTTTGTTAGAACTTCTTACAAATTAATGTTTGATAAAGCATTCGAGCCTAACTATTGGGCAATATATGGTTTAACCATTTAATCCAAAAGATTAATATTTTTTGGTGGACCACCATTCATGGGAAAATACTCACTATTGACAATCTCATGAAAACGAGACTTCAATTATCCAATAGATGCTATTTTTGCAAGAAAGCGGAGGAGAATATTAGCCATATGCTTCTTGATTGCAATTATGCTTCTAAAGTTTGGGGGAAGCTATTATAGAAACTAGATGTGACTTGGGTGTTTAATAAGGGAATCGAGAAATTTGTTGAGTGTTGGCAAGGTCCTTTTAACCACCCCCTCCTTGTCAGTATGTGGAAGGTAATCCCCCCCCCCATGTCTATTTGGGTATTTGGAAGGAGAGAAATAATAAGGCATTTAGGAATGAAGAGAGAAGTGAGGAGGTTGTTGTGGACAAGATTTGCAAACTTATGGTTGAAAATATGAAGTGCAATAGGTGGAGGAAGCCAATTATCCCCCCTAATTAGCTGGATATTAGGATTGCTAAGTGTTGGAATTAAGAGGAGGGGATAATGGGGATTGATAATTCCAATCTATTGGTAAGGAAAAGGACACGATGGAAACCACCAAGAGAGAACTGGGTTAAGCTCAAATTTGATGGTGCTACTAGAAAGGAGGGATCAACGGGTGGAGGTATAGTTAGAGATAGTGAGGGTAGGATGCTCTTGGACTATACTGGATAGCTGGGGAAAGTGTCCAACAATATTGTGGAAGCATTGGCTCTTTTTGGGGTCTGAAATTGGTGATTAGTGTTGGATGCGAAAACATGGAGATTGAAGGTGACTCAAAAATCATTATAGAGACTATAAAAGGCATCATGAAGGAACGGTGGGCTATCAAACATATTGTAGAAGACATCAAACACTTATTAATTATTTCAAAAAGATTTGAAATGCATCATATTTTTCAGGAGGGAAATGGGGTGGGTGATGGAATGGCAGATTTAGGTCTAAATGTGAAGGGACTATGATGTTGGAGGGAATTTAATGGCTTGCCAAACTTGGTAAGAGATTTAGTGAATAAAGAAATCAAGCTTGATGGAATCTAGTTGGAGGATCCTTTTAATTATAGTGACTTGTTGCTGAGTAGGCAGATGGGACAGAGTCATTTTGGACAGATGGAAAGGAGTGGCAGAAAAGGTACTTGTGATAATAAATTCACATGGCCTAAAAAAGAAAAAAAAAATGAAGTTTGAGATGAACACATTTTTAATGATTTTTTTGTGCATGTCCTTGTACGCTGTAATGAGTAAAAGTTCAATTTTAAAATGGTTTGGGAGTATTGGGAATGATGGAAAAGATTAGAGAAGAGATAGAAGCAGTAGACACGTGACATTTATGTTTAGATGGGACACAACTATTATTAATAATAAAGGCCTTTATGTTTTCTCAAGGGCCATTATTTTTGCACCTAAGTGTGACTGCATTCTTAGTAATTGCCTCTAGGTTTGGGAGAAGGAGAGAGTTTTAGGGAAAATTGCAGAGATGGGGAGAGGCCTTTTGTGAATTGAGCAATCCATGATAGAGGAGAGTGCTAGGAAGCTGTTGGTGTGGTACATGCTAAAGGAGGGAGGATTCATCTTGTTTATGGAGGCATTGAATGGGTATGATGAGAATTGTTCCCTACAATTTGTCAATTCTTGGGAGGATCATAGAGTCACAATTAATGGCATCTTGTTTCATATCTCAGAGGAAGTCATCTCTTTGGTGACGAGACTTGGTATGAGGGGAAGGAAATGGAAAAAAGTGACAAGGTTGGTTGATGAAGCAAGTTTGCATTGCTTCTTCTTGGAAGGGGAGGAACCTATTTGACATAGAAGAGGGTTTATGTAGGAGAAGCTCCCTGAGCCACGAAATGAAGTTTGTCTGCTGTTGATGAAGTACCTAACTCTGGAAAGGAGGTATGGTGTCTATTATTACTATCATTTCTCTCTCCTAAACCATTTTCTCCACCATGACTTTATTTCCATTCTGTTCTTTCTGTTACACGATTTAGTGGATACAGTTATTGATGTTAAAGGAAAAATGAAGAAGGGAGTTAATTATACCATTCTACATCAAGGGTTGATGTTCAAGGTTTATCAATTTCACCTTGCTTTGGTCCCCCTAGGATTGTTGATATTGATATGCCTACCCACCCCAACCCCTATCCCCAACAGCCCCCCCTTAAGATCATGGGCCCTAGAGCCCCTACCCTACAATGTTCATCCAGTGGGTCCCCTGTTGAGTTGAAGCCCACCCCCTCGGGCAAAAAAGGAAAGTCAATTAAAGGGAAAGAGAAGGAATTAGAGGAATCAAAGGATGAGGGGAGAGGTGGTAGGAGGAGGTCGGGGAGGATTGCGAAGTCCAATGCTAAAAGGAAGTTGAGATCTAGGAGACAGGAGTCAGATTGGAAGGAGATGGGTTGTCCTAAACAAAGGATTTGATGCAGGAGCATCTTGCATGGGAAAATTATTTTTAAAAAAAAAATTGTGGAGGAGAAAGAAAGTGACGAAAATAGAAGGAAAAATAATTAAAAAATTGAAAATAGGAAAAATGGAGAAAAGAGGAATTTCTATTTTCAAGGTGCATGGGTGGCATAAATAGAAAAATAATAAAAATAGTTGTTATTCCATTAATCGAGGTGTGTAGGTGGCAATTTAGAAGTTTGTGAAAAGTTCCTTAAATCATGCATTTAATATTTGTTGGGTGCTTAGTTGTATTTGGGTGGGAATTTAATATTTCTTTAAAGGTAGTTGTATTTACCTTTTATCCCACATTGCTTGTGTTTGTAATGTCTTGGGTTAGAAGTGCCTATTTAAGCAAGGCTTATTATCATTTGTAATCAAGTTGGAGAAGAAAGTTCAAGAAATGGGAGCTCTTCTAATGGAAGTTCGAGAAATAGAAGTTCTTGAGTTGTAAGCTCTTCAAATGTAATCTCTTCTAATGAATTTCAAGTATTAATGGATGAAGCTTTATGAAGCATTTTTGTCATTTCTCTCTATCTCCATATTGTTTCATTTTTGGTTGTGAGTTGGTACGGGTGGGGTTGGCCCGTCATCAGTGGTATCAAAGCATACCTTTGTTAGTGGTAGCAGAGTGTGGACCTTCATCAGTGGTATCAGAGCAGGAGTTCCTGAGCATGCAGACAAATCGCCGAAAGTGAGGCAGTTTGCACCAGGACCTTGAGTTGGGTGAAGTTTGTGAAGAAGTTCTTGATTGTGTAGATAGAGCGTTGATTGTGAGGCAATTTGCATGAGGTTCTTATTTTGGACGAGATTTGTCTTTTGAAGACTTGATTATGGAGAAGAGAAAGAAGAAGATGACTTTTGTGATTGGATGGATTCTGAGGATTCCTCGACTTGAGAAATTTAGAGCAAGAAATCAACAATCATTGCTAGTTGATTTGCAGAAGCAAGTGAATGAATTAGAAGCTGAGTTGCGAAAACGAAGAGCATGTCACCAAAAAAGAGATGTTGATAATTCCTTGGATGTGGAAAAGGAAGATGGTCTAGTGGAAGAGCAAGCAGATGAAGAGAAAATTATTTGCGAACCAGAAGTTGAAGAAGATGAAAGAGAAGAGGAAGAGCATGAAGATAACCAGATTTGTATGCCAAAAGTAGATGAAGGTGATTGGAAGACTAAAACAATGGAGAAAGAGTATAGTGCCTTAGTTGGAGATCAAGCAAGTGGAGTAGTTACGTGCATTGTTGACGACATAAAAGAGGCAAGCGAAGATGAAGATGTCAAACAGGTAAATTCTTATGAATCATGGGATGTTGTCTTTGGTATGAGTTTAAAAGATATTAATGATGGTTTGCATGAGGATCTTGTTCTTGATGTATGGTATGTAAAGGAAGATTGGTATGGTGTTGTTGGATTTATTACAGGTGTGATTAATTCAACAAGATTGGATGAGGATGAGATTTATACTTGGATAGAGTTCATTGCAAAAGAGAAATTTCAGCATCAGATACTTGTTCCAGCTATGTGTTGGAGGAAGAGAAAAAAAAATTATGTCAACAGTGGCTACTTCATTTTGTGAATCCATACTCACAAAATTTTTCCTACCATGGGAGTCAGATGCAGGAGCATCATGCATCAGCAAAAAAAAAATGTGGAAGATTTGCATGTTGGTTTTTCTTGTCCCTGTTGAGGTGGAAGCTTGTGGTGAAGATGAAGATGGTTGTATATCTTTCTTTTGACATCAAAGTGTGGGACACACTTTCCTATCTACCAAGGGAGTCTGATGCAGGAGCATCTTGCATGGGAAAATTATTTTAAAAAAACAAAAAAAAAAAAAAAAATTGTGGAGGAGAGAGAAAGTGACGAAAATAGAAGGAAAAAAAAAAATTTGAAAATAGGAAAAATGGAGAAAAGAGGAATTTCTATTTTCAAGGTGCATGGGTGGCATAAATAGAAAAATAATAAAAATAGTTGTTATTCCATTAATTGAGGTGTGTAGGTGGCAATTTAGAAGTTTGTGAAAAGTTCCTTAAATCATGCATTTAATATTTGTTGGTTGCTTAGTTGTATTTGGGTGGGAATTTAATATTTATTTAAAGGTAGTTGTATTTACCTTTTATCCCACATTGCTTGTGTTTGTAATGTCTTCGGTTAGAAGTGCCTATTTAAGCAAGGCTTATTATCGTTTGTAATCAAGTTGGAGAAGAAAGTTCAAGAAATGGGAGCTCTTCTAATGGAAGTTTGAGAAATAGAAGTTCTTGAGTTGTAAGCTCTTCAAATGTAATCTCTTCTAATGAATTTCAAGTATTAATGGATGATGCTTTATGAAGCATTTTTGTCATCTCTCTCTATCTCCATATTGTTGCATTTTTGGTTGTGAGTTGGTATGGGTGGGGTTGGCCCGTCATCAGTGGTATCAAAGCATACCTTTGTTAGTGGTAGCAGAGTGTGGACCTTCATCGGGATTAAAGAGAAGGCCTTAAATTTTGATGAGGGCAACATGGAGGAGGAGGAAGTGGAGTTTTTTGATTCCTCAAGGTCTGGCTCGGGAGATGGGATTAAAGGGAGGAAAGAGATGATGGATGTTTCAACCACCATTAGGTTAGGATGTGTGGACTTAACTTGAAACTAGTTCCCTAAAACTACAGAAAGAGTGCCCTCCCCTACTACGATATCTTGTCCTATAAGGGTTTCTTCCAAATATAATACTATACCTAACCCCCCAATTGTGTAGGATTTCACTAAGGAGCAGGTGGCTGGATACCATTGCAACAAGTAAGAGGTCACCAAGGAGGTCTAGAAGATTGTTGGCAATGAACTATGGGAGAGAATCTGTGCACTAAAGGAAAGAATGCATCTCTTGACTAAATTTGTTGTCAAGGTGACACATGCTGCTACTACCATGTTACATTTTCTAAAAGACCAGGAGGGTGATTTGACTAATGAGGACTCCATGATGCTCTTTGACTTCCTTGTGGAAGATTGGGCTAAAATCCTCCTAGGGAGGAAGGATGCCAAGAAGCCTTAGGGCTCTTTCCTTCTTTTTTTATGTTCTTCTGCTAGTTGTTGAACTTTACCAAGTTTAAGGTAGTAGTGCCTTTTTTTTTTTGCTTTCTTAGTTTTATAAGTTCTAGTATAGGCAATAGTTGTCTTATGCTTGTTGATACTTTTTTAGTTGTTATTCTGAACAATGTTTTTGTGTTAAAAGTGGTAGGGGGTAATTTTGGATGGTGGTAATCTATTGGTGGTTCACCAATTTGACTATTTAGTAGGCCAGCCCCCTTGTTTTGGCTGCTTTTTAATTCAAAAATAACTATTCCATCTTAAACTTTTAAAAAATTTAAAATTTGCTAAAGAAAGGCAAGGTGATCATTTGTCAACAATAAAGTCTAACTTGTAGAATCATCCCATGATTATAAGGATTTCCATCATGCTGATATTGCATGGCTCATTTTTTTTCAACAAGATATTTAGATTGTCTTCTTAACCAATTTAAAATTTAAAATTAGTTTTTGGGGGAAAGCATCAAGGGTTAAAGATTTCACTTGTAAATATCAACTTATGCACTTCATAATAAGAGATTTTGTTTGGTGCAACTAAATTTTTGATCTTAATGTATAAACTTAGCCTCACTCTTTCCATAGTTATATGCAAGGGAGCCTTTATGCACATTCTAGATTTGTTTGGTTGTATTGTGTTAGTGGTTAATCTATACCATAAGAATGAATATAAGAAGATTTTATTCTAATAATTATAGTTCTTTTCAACTGTCATATGAATAAGAATTGGATTAACTATTATGCATATTATACATTCTTGTTATGTTAATTATTATATCACAATTTGTAAAGCTCTACTCTAATAATAATAATAGTAATAATAATAATAAAATACATATCTCTAATAAGCCATCGTTCTTATATGTATCACTCCCCCTTTTAAACATGTGGACTTCATCTACATAGGTTTGCATTTCACCCCCCTTTTCTTTCAAAGTCAATTGAACCAAGTTTATGGAGTTGGACAATATTTTTTTTCCCTTTGAAACCTTCCACTACATATGGAACATATAACTTGGGTGAAGTTTCAAATACCTTCATATAAGGGCTTCCCTATCCAAGGCCCCTAATGTGACACATGTCCTAAAGTTCTTTTTCATCAATGAAGGTTTCACTGCTACAAATATTAACAAATTTTGCTACCAAAGAATAAATTACATGAATACTGGTAAAATAAAAGAAATGTCTAGTGGTGCATCATTTAGTTACCCTAAATAATCATGAGCATCATAAAAAATATGCCATAAGTACCACTTTCAACCATAGCTAGAATGCATGTTATGATCAACAAATGAGGAAGAAATACGTGTCTACATTTTTGATGATCGAGTTACCCATGCTTTATTCTTCAACGTCATATTATTGTAATAAAAAAAGAAATCATTGTATGATAAAAAAATTATAGAGGATTGTTTCTATAAAAATTGATAGCTTATATTATAAACTAGTTAATACTTGGTTGATTTAAATCTAGCTGGGTGATTGAAATTCCATTTTAGTCAAACAAGAAATATTTTTATTAATAGAGTTCAAATATTTCTAAGGACTCTATAACTTGTCGACTAAAGGTGTATATTGTAGCATTTATATTTTAGGGCATAATCTCTAGCCTTGCCATGTTTTCTCTAAATAAATCATGGGAATCATGCTTATACTTATTTTTATTTTGTAATAAATGTGTTTTTTGGACTAGTTTCTTATGTTGGTGAATTCATTCCCTATTTGTAAAGGTGATCATGATAATTTTCTTCTCCTCACAATGAACCTAAACTAGAGGATGAATTGTACCATTTAGAACCTACTCCTCAAGAAGGCTTGTGTGTAGATGTTGTGGTTCTTTCACTATACCCTTAGAAGAACCATTCATGTCAAGAAGAAATCACACATTATTGATGTCATTTTTTGTTACTATATTCATGACTATGGTTCTTATACCATGTCTATAGATGTCGGGATTTTTACTGTCCTTATGACTTGTGTGTCCTCATTTGGACCCTTGTAGTTTCTTTCCGCATTTGGGATATATGAACATTTTTCCTTATACCACCTTGACTTCCACATTATTTTCTATCATTCAACAATGAAAGGTTTGTGGAACACCCCGTCTTTATGGATAGATAAATAAATCATTGACTAGAATTGTTTGAGCTCTTATAAATTTTTTCTTTCACATTCTTGATCCATTTAAAAGCTCAAATTGGTGTTTGGCTCCCCTTAGCTTATTTGATTTGCAAAATATTTTTTTGACCCTTTTCATCAAAAACTCAACAAGAAGAGTTGGATCCTCTGAAATTTGAAAGGTTTTTTTGTAGAACACACCCTATCCCACCACCTACAAATATTCTCTAGATTGACCTTATTTATATGTGAGCCTCATAGGGATAAATAGTTTTCCAAATGTGCTTGGTTGGACAAGTACATTTCAGTTGCCAAAGACAATACATGTTTTGGTTCTTCAATCTTTCATGAAGCCTAAAAGTGCATGCAATATGTTACATTCTAGATATGAGTTACCATAGTTCCCCTGATTGGGGTGCTCCTCAACCTTTTTTTAAAGAGTTGGGATTTATCTTTTGAAAGAATTTTGTTATATTTCTAGTGAGATATGCTAATAATTATTCTTAAAAGACAAAGAGATGAACTCTTATATATTCTCTGAATACATTAGGAGCTTGTACTAAGGATCCCTACACACTATAGGATATATTATTTGAGATTAAGTTCATCCATAAGCTCCTTCCCATCCTCTCTTTTTTCAGTCAAGGGTCCATAGAGACTACTAAAACATCTAATAAATGTTTTTTTAAAAATCTATCCAAACCATGAAAATATCCTACCTCAATAGAAGTTCTAGGATATCCATTCGAGGATAGCCTTTTAAATTCTTTGGGTCCATTTTATACCTTCTGCTAAAACTACAATTCCCAAATATAGTAACTCCTTAACAAAAAAATACTTCTTCAAATTAATCAATAATTTCTCTTCCCCTAACTTCTCAAAAACCCTATGAATATTCATTACATTATCCTCCAATTTCTCAGTAAAAATCAAAATGTCATCTAGGTAAACAATGACAAACTTACCCAATTTGTTTTTGAGTACCTCATTCCCGAGACACATGAAATTTCTTGATGCATTGGTTAGACCAAAAAGAATGACTAATCACTCATACATCCATTCCTTTACCTTGAAGGAAATCTTCCAATCATACCCTTCTGTGATGTGCATATGGTAATATCCACTATTTAGATCTATCTTTGTAAAATACATAGCTCTGGACACTCAAATTGTCCATAATATCATCCATCCTCGATAATGGAAATCTATAATTGATTAAGATCTAATTAATAGAACTAAAATCTATACACATCCTCCATTCTCCATAATTCTTTGTTGCTAATATTTCTAGAATATCAAATGGAGTTAGACTCTCATGAATTAATACCTTCTACAATAACTCATGTACATGCTTGTTCAACTCTTCACTCTCTATTGATATCATTTTGTGTGATTCCTTATTTATAAAACTAGCTCCTAGAATCAAGTCCATTCGATGTGTGATCTTCCTTATTAGTGGCAATCCATTACGAAAATGATTAGATATAATCTTCTGAAAATCATCAAAAAACTTTGTAAATTCTATAGGTATATTTTCTACTTCTTTTTAACTATCTTTTAGAATTATAGAAGAACACATATTATCATGCCTCATACCTTCTAGGAACTTCTATCAACAAAATATATTCTAGTATTACTACATACCTTTTCTTCTATGTCCTTCAAGGGCTTTAACTTATGTCTTACTCCATCTTTGGTTAGGGAATATGTATTCACACAACCATCATGTACACTATGTTTATCAAAATTTTGTGGCCTACCCAAAAACATATGACAAGAATACATGGGTATGATACGACGTGGTGCCTCATCATAGTGACTCTTGATCATGAACTTTACTAGGCACTATTCATTGACCATGACCTTGTGGTCATTTTGCACCCAAGAATTCTAGTATGGATGTGGGTGTTTCTACCTATTGAGCTTTAACATCTTTGTGACTATCTCCTCTGGCACCAAATTTTCATTGCTTCCACTATCAATAATCACATTAAAATACTTACCCTCACACTTTCACCTAATAATCAATAATCTTCATTTCAACCTCCATAAGACCATCCACTAGATCCCCACCATGACCTCTGCCACTTTGCTTACTCTCAAACCTATTGTTCAATTTTTCCTCTACTCTAGGGAAAACTATTATGCCTCTCCAATATTATTTATTCTTAGTAGACTCAACTCCTTCAAAATACTTGGCCTAATCCATTTATTCTTATCATCTTTTCCATGGCCTGTTCTTATGAGGAATCCATATAACTCTTCTATATACTTTTGCATAGATCTTCCCACTTGCTTCCACCCTTGCATTTTCTTCAACGGATCAAGCTCATAATTAATAGGAATGAATTGTTCATTGACAATTTGGCTAAGAGGATAGTATGGATATACTTCAATGTTTTCATTTATGGCAATGTATAACATGTATTAAGTTAGCAAGATATGAAGAAATGTTTTTGGTATCAAGACTTAGAAAATTGTCTAAGTGTTATGAAGATTAACTACCAATGCAGACACCATTTTTCTTAGTGTACTTCACTGACAACATTTTGGCATGTGCACACTTGATAGTTACAAGGGCTATAGATGGATGCAAAATAAGAATTTTTCCAACACCTTAGGCACCACAAAGCATGAAACAAGGAATCTAATATTCTCAATGCCCTTTCCACATGTTAGAGCAATACTTGGTTGTACTTCCCTCCATAGAACAAAGAGAGAAACATCTTCCTTATCTTCCACCTCCCCTTCCACATGTTAGATAAATACTTGGTTGTACTTCCCTCCATAGAGAAAAGAGAGCAACATCTTCCTTATCTTCCACCTCCATATAACAAAGAGAGATACATCTTCCTCATCTTCTACCCCCTACTAGACAAAAGACAGAAATATCTTCCACCTCCACAGTACAAAGAGAGAAACATCTTCCTCATCTTCCCACATTTGCTTTCTTCATTGAGTTATAACCTTTTCAAAACAAGAGCTATGGGAGAGCTTGAGTCCTTGCCTTGTGTAAAGGCTCCAAGAAAAAGTGTTAGAATCTATCCAAAAGATAAACATATATTACTTAACGATGACAATGACAATCTCTGTCAAAAAAATTATTTACTATTTTATTTTCATTTTAAATTAGTTTTGCATTTTTACAAGAAAGAAAAATTAATTTTAAATTAATGTCAAGATTTTAAAAATGTTAATATATAAATATAAATATTTTATTTTAAAAAAAAAATATTATAAGAGTTTCACTTCTTTAAAAATAAAAACTTATTAGATGAATTATTTGCATTATTCTAATCCACTTCAAAAATTGTTTATAGAAGTTAGGTGTTATAAAAATTACATTATCTTACTATATTACTCAACACAAGTATGATAGGACAAACATGATACTTTATACAGAGCACATTTTTTGTTAAAAAAACCTTTGAGTAAAAAACTTATTAAAATAAACAAAACACATCAAAAACAACAACAAAATTGTTATCAAAATGTTCAAATGCTATATAAATCATCTAAGAATATGAAAAGTGGCAAAAATGTAAGGGCGACTCCATTATTACATAACTAATTACATTTTTTTATTTTGATATCTAGATATTAAGAAAATTATCTAGAAAAAATGTAAACTCCAAGAATGTGATAGCAATTGCATTGAAAATATAATTGGCTAGTGGGTTAAATTATTATTATTATTTTTTAAATCGAGAAAAAATATAACAAAATAAATAATTATACTACTCTTGGTGCTAATTAAAGTGTATTGTTGAATCAATGTATTCAACAAGCATCTTATGTGTTGTTTTGGAGATACAAAGTTAAAATTTAGTAATAACAACAAAGCTCAGATGCACACTTTAAAGAAATTGCAAGGCCAAATTTGGCTTAATAGAGAATTAGGCTAGAATTCCAAGTTATTTGTTAATAGTGAAAACAATTAATAATCGATACATCCAACTTCACTATTATATAGCTGGCTTATTCTTTTATTAATTTGTGTACATACATTTAGGCATAGATATTAAACCATGTTGCTTAGTATAATTTGTATAAATTAATTATTTTCCTCTTCCTTGACTATATAAAATTACATGGAAACATGGAGCTCCATGGTAGGAAGGTTCCAAAAACTTGATCAATAGTAGACTAGAAACTTATCTTTAGATAATAAATTTTATTGTCCATCATTCAAGAATTAATCAAGGTTGTTTATTTCAGAGTAGTCAATTCATTGATCAAGATTTCCAATGATTAAAGAATGAATTAATGGAAAACATGGACTATAAGAAGTGTAGAGAGAAAAGAGAAAATCATTCTAGATTTAAAACTAAAGACCAATTTGATTCTCATGTGTGTGACAGTTGTGTACACTAGCTTGTGGCATTTTGACCCAAGAACTTACAGAGTGAGCAATCAAAATATCTTGGGAATGGAAATCTCAAGGTGCATATTAACTTTTAAAGTGACAAATATGATCATCAAATTTGTATGTAGGGTGTGCCTAGAATTGTATAACTAGTAAATTTTCATTTTCACACATGTGCAGAATAACTATAGTAAATATCAAAAGTAATTGTAGGAGTATTAATGGATATATTATTTATGCATTTTGTTTAGGTTCTAATGAATTGACGCGACAATTTTTAAAAAAAATCTTGTAAGAGAAAAACATATTCCTAGAGCATTAGTTGTTTATTGTTGATAAAAAGAGCACTTGGAGTTTGTAGACAATATATGATCATATTGAAAGCATATTGCCATTCTTTTGGAATTTTCCAATATAAATTGAAATGACACTTACCTATTTGGCTCACTAGGCTAATATCATTTCCTTATGGATAAAAATTATGTCCAGAATTATCTACCATCAATTTTTGTTTGGTTCACTTGGCTAACAATATTTGTTCATTGCTGAAAACTACCTATCCAACTCTTAGATTGCTATAAGTATTCCTAATAATTTCCCATAAGTTATAAATAATAGATATATAATTTCAAAGAATGACCATATTATAAACACTTTTTAAAATTATAGTTTACCATTTAAATTTATAGTTTTATTTGTATTCAAAAACCATTGTAGCTTTTATATCATAAATTTGAATCAAATTAGAGGCATGATCCATATTATGATGTAATGTCCCCACTATTAGGGTTAGTTTGGGACAAGTATTACTTGCAAAATAAATATTATAATTTAACAATCATAAATCTAACTATTCTACTCCACCCTCTATCCTAACCCCAACCTTAAAGACATCTCCATATCAGGATCAATAATCATCTTGAGGACCCTTTAGGTCCCTGGTTACTTCTCTCTCTTCTATGAAGTGCTCCTTTTAAGGTCCTTCCTAGAAGATACATTCTCTATCTAGGGCCCTTATCACACATGCATATGTTAACATCTACAAAATATTCTAGCCTTATAACCATATTAAGATTATTGTCTTCCCAAGGGACTCTCTTGATCTTTAGCTATTAAGATCACTCTCTTCCCAAAGGGACTCTCTTGATCTTAAAAATTAATCATATTATATTTAGCAGTTTCCTTAATACATCATATTTATGCATGTACAAATATACTTTGACATATAGGTTATTCACTAAGTAAACATAATAATTCATACTCTAAATATAATATCCCCTTTATTCACAATATAATATATATCCCCGCCTTGGTAATTAATAAACATTCATTATTTGATTCTATCTTAATAATAATTATATGTATCAGTATAATAGCACTAATATTTATAATCATAAATTAGAATAACTTAAAAATAATTAAATGGAAAACATCTCACTTATATACCTTTTTGCCTTCTATGTCCCCACATCATTCCATTGGGGATACCAAGTGTTGTCCTCGCATTAGAGTGTATCCTTACCAGTTAAGGGGCTATTTGTTTACCATGTGGTCTTGCCAAATGTTATTGGTGCTGACTAACCTTCAAATAAATGCACTAAAGGCAAAAAAAAATGTCAAGTTTTATTTTTATTCCAAATTCACGAAAACACAATGATTTTTTTCAATGTTTTGTTGTTTTTTACTACAAACTATGCAGATCATGAAGATCAAATGCTAATTTTTTTAGAAAAATCCAAGATGTTTTTGATTTTTTAAATTTTGTTCAATGCTGTGTTTTGTCTGGAGCTTAGCTGCGTCCAATTTTATTACCTGTCGATTGGATTGGTGTCATTTATACTATTATTATTCATTTTCCACCCTAATGACTTTACCTTCATAAGTCTATGTATCTCATTCTGGTAATGACATGTTTATCTCATATTTTCTATTTGGTGGGTTAACTTTTATTATATCCACTTAGCCTTTGTCCACTGTTCAAATCAATAATGGGTCCCATTAGTTGTGGACGTTTCATCTATTTCATATGTTTCATTTTTACAAAAAATGAGCACTTTGAACCATTTTTATTCCCCTTCATAGTACTTGTGGTGTCATCCTCTTCATTTATATCTTATATTCTTTTCTCTTTTTTCTTTTTGCATGTTGTTCGATGGGTCTGTATAGTAAAGTACTCTTGGTATGTTCCTTTGTGATTTGTATTATTCCATATCATGTTTGATATCTTGATCAAATAGATTGATGTAGACTATATACAACTATATCCTTAGGTTTGAGGGTCATGCCTCTTTAGACTATGCTTGACTTACAGATTACATTCGTGAGCCCAAACATGGTCTAGTAAGGGTTATTAGTTATTAGTTTGTATAGGAATTATCATACATGAATCATTTTTTTTGATAGGTAACATTTTTTATTTTTTATTGATAATAAAAGAGATATTACATTGGATTTCCATTTGTGTAAGTTGGCCATAAGAATTAAAAACTTATATCTTTCCTACCACACATACTTATATAGATATAAAACAAAAAAAGAGCATTAACACCCCAGCCAAAAAACCATAACATACCAACCCACAAAAAAGAGCCATAGTAGATTCCAAAGACAAAGACATGATCTAACATCACCAACCACATGTGCTTAATCCTTAAACCATTGTGTCGCCTCCTCCCTCGTAAAATTTGGAATACTTTGGTTATCCTAAACTGACCTTGGAATGTTGAGAGGACTAGTTCCTTGTTGAACATACTTCCCATATCACTTGTGCCTACCTCTTTGGTCAATGAGATGTCTAGCCACATTCCTTGCACCATGGAATTTCCAGCATCCTTCCACACTTTCCTCTCAAGATGGTGTCATAGTGGGAATCCTGGAGTAGTCCCTCTCTTGCATGGTGTCGCCTTCATAAATCACCTCCTCTCCTCACTTGACACCCAGATATTATCCTACAAGAATTCCATAATCTTCTTCGACCCCTGCTCTGCCTGTGGTATGTGCATCTCTTGTAGATGTGCCAATGGTCAAACAATCAGGGGTTAAACTGATGAATCCCCTCCCCTAATTAGCCTTTATGGCTCCTGTCCAATCTCCAAACCCACACCTATAACAACTCTATCTATGATATCCTCTAGCCCCTACAACCATTGTGGGTCAAGACATGTTGCAAAAACCCTAAAAATTTCCTCCTTGGTCTCACCAACTAGTAGTGCCAACACCATGAAGAGCGAAGCCACATCCAATTTGGAGTGTCTCCTCTAGTAGGATTCCAAATATTCCATTCCAAACATTTTTTGGATGCCATCCATGAACTCTTGGTCCTTAAATAGGAAAATGTTCTTTAGACACATAACCATGATCTTTCCTTCATATGATTGCACCTAGTTGTCTGATTCAAGCACAAAATTAGCCTCCATTTTTGTTGCTCTACTAAAAACCCTATGAAATGCCCTCCTTTCCTCCTTACAATCACACACTTTGAACAATCTAGAAGCTTTCTCTATGTGGGGTGCCATTTAGTAATTACGATCTCTGTCACATGCATGGGATTGATATTTAATGAATGTCACCTGGAGTATTGATGCATGATTTGAGTTGTACTCCCTTCATAATCAGCTAAAATTCTTTTTTGGCCCCTTCATTGTGTTATCCAATCTTTATTCCAAGTTGAGAAGCCTAAGGTCTTCAATTTTTTTTCTCAATCCCTAAAGCTTCATTTGCGCCCACGTTGACCAGCTTGTTTGCCACCTTATTTGCTTCCCCGTAAACATGGGAAACCTTAAAGTCCTCCAACTCCATCAATAGGCATCTATTCTATTTAATGTGCTTGTCAAGATGCCACACTTCTACCTTCCCTTTCTTAATTTTGTTAGTGATAATCTTTGAATCTCCTTCCAGATGCACTCTACGGATGCCCAATTCAACATCCAAGACTAAAGCCTTTGTAGCCACTTTACATTTTGCCACATTATTCATTCCATCCCTCAACCATTTGGCCACAAAAGAAAGGGTGTTTCCCTGATGATCCCTTTCTATACATCCACAACTGAAGACCCCTAGATTTCCTCGAGCTGCCCCATCAAAGTTGATTTTTACCCATCCTTCCTCTGGTGGTAGCCACCAAAACTTTTCCCTTTTCTGTTTATGATTAACCCTTAAAATCCCATTAACGAGCCTTACATGAATCATTTATTAATTTATATTGATTTATTAAATATAGTTTGATGTCTAATAATTAATTAATTCAATAAATGACTAGAATTTTAGATTTTTAGTGGGATATTATACGCACATGTGTACACCATGTTGAGAAATGAACCAATTGTAAGTTGACTTGAGACAATAGTTATCAATATGAGTGCTGAGGAGAAATCAGGATCACAAAAGTATAGGACATCAAACTGATCCCAAAAAGAATAGATAGATATAGTAATTGACATGAATGTTCTGGCATAGAATATTAAAAAATTGGAAATGATATCATTAACATTGGAAGAATATACTTGTAGAACACTCATAAAAAAATGCTCTATCTTCCATTAAAATATCTACAAATTTCAAGTCAAATATCGATGTAAATTCCCTACCTCATTTGGAAGGAAATACATGTCATGTCAGGTGGAATGGACCAAAAAAAAATGCATTATACACACCAGTGAAGAGAAACCTATTTTGTAGGGTAAGGGCGTTCCAATCCTAGATTGCAACTAAAATCTTCATTTCAAACAACAAGTGAATTGAGCTTTAACCTACATTATCTACTCGTGACAAAATTTCCCTTTATTGTTTCTAGTTTTTTATGTATGTTTATGACATCATGATTTTGGTCAAGAGCACATTATGTTAAGGAAATATAAGTTATTCTTCATAGTTTCAACAATGATTTTTGAAATAAAAGAGGATCCTATTGTTTAAGTGTTTCCCATTTTAACCGTTCAAAGATATACAATCTATAATAGTTAAAAGGATTTAAGCTGTCTAATATGCTTAATAAATAACATTTACACAAATGGGTTGGCTTTCTTCCAATTAACAAAGAAATGTGAATACATTTACAATGTATATGAGGTTTTCAATTTGAGTCATTATGTATCAAGCAATAAAATTGGATGTAACTCAGGTGAAGAAAAGAGACATGGAGCTCTAAAGAAAGGAATACCTTATGAATTCCAAAGTAGTGGAGGACTCGAAATGCTTTTACATGCATCAATGCATGACCCTACTCCTACATATAGAGAGGCAACTCCAAATTCTTTTACGAGCATCAACACATTCTCACATCCCCTTCTGTATGCAACTATTGCTATTCCTAGTTGCTTCAGTCCCCCTACAAGCCATCAAAACCTCTTCCTCCTCCTCCCTGCTACTTCCCTTTCTCCATTAATTTGTAGTGCACTATCATCACCACATCACTGCCACGCTCAACTTGTGATAATGGCTACCACAAGTGTTCTCACTAGTCTGAATGCAATTTTTTTTTGAGTTTACATTTGAAAACATAAAATTTTAATTAATTAATAATATACTATCTTAATAGATTGAATGTCCACGTAAACAATCCCATAGCTGTTGAAGCGATTTTAAAAAAATATGTAGGTGGGAACACACATACTATGTTAATGCATTAGTTAAGGATTTAAGCCATTTAATATGTTTAATAAATAACATTTTCGCAAATGGGTTAGCTTCCTTCTAATTAACAAAGAAATGTGAATACATTTACAATGTATATGAGGTTTTCAATTTGAGTCATTATGTATCAAGTGATAAAATTGGATGTAACCCAGGTGAAGAAAAGAGAAATGGATCTTTAAAGAAAGGAATACCTTATGAATATCAAAGTGGTGGAGGACTCCAAATGCTTTTATAGGCATCAACGCATGACCCTACTCCTACATACAGAGAGACAACTCCAAATTCTTTTACTAGTATCATCACATTCTCACATCCCCTTTTGTATGCAACTATTGCTATTCCTAGTTGTGTCACCCCTCCTACAAGCCATCAGAACCTCTTCCTCCTCCTCCTTGTTGCTCCCCTTTCTCCATTAATTTGTAGTGCATTATCATCACCACATCGTTGCCATGCTCAACTTGTGATAATGGCCACCATGAGTGTTCTCACTAGTCTACATGCAAAAAAAATTGAGTTTACATTTGAAAACATTATTTTTCAAGTAATTAATATTCTACTATCTTAATAGATTGAATGTTTGCATAAACAATCCCATAGTTGAAACACTTTGAAAAAAATCTATAGGTGGGAACACACATACTGTATCAGTGCATTAGTTAAGGATTTAAGTGATTTAATATGCTTAATAAATGACATTTTTTCAAATGGGTTGGCTTCCTTCCAATTAACAAAGAAATTTGAATACATTTACCATGTATATGAGGTTTGCAATTGAGTCATTTTGTATCAAGCAATAAAATTGGATGTAATCTAGGTGAATAAAAGAGAAATGAAGCTCTAAAAAAAGGAATACATTATGAATATCAAAGTGGTGGAGGACTCCAAATTCTTTTATAGGCATCAACAGGTGACCCTACTCCTACATATAGAGAGGCAACTCCAAATGCTTTTATGAGCATCATCGCATTCTCACATCCCCTTTTGTATGCAACTATTGCTATCCCTAGTTGTGTCACTCCCCCTACAAGCCATCAAAACCTCCTCCTCATCCTCCTTGTTGCTCCCCTTTCTCCATTAATTTGTAGTGCACTATCATCACCACATCACTGCCATGCTCAACTTGTGATAATGGCCACCATGAGTGTTCTCACTAGTTCGCATGCAAAAACTTTTCAAGTTTACATTTGAAAACATAATTTTTCAAGTAATTAATACTCTACTATCTTAATAGATTGAATGTCCATGTAAAAAATCCCATAGTCATTGAAGCACTTTGAAAAAAATCTAATAATGAGAATGCACATACTATTTTAATGCATTAATTGAAGCATTGGTGTGAATCTTAGACATTTGACTTATATGCATGCTAGGTAGAGTCATTGCGACACAACCAAGCTTACATGAAAGATTCCATTTGAAACCTCCCACTAGTGACACGTCTCCTTCTATTTTTCTCTATTTTTCTAAATAGAAATTGGAGAGACTACCGAGAAAAATATCAATAGCCAATAGCGAAAAAAGAATTCATATTTCTGACCTATATCAAATTTGGGATTTTCTTCAACACTATAGTTTATCGTATAATTTTTCCATCTTGCCCAATTTTCAAGCAAGAAACTAATAGTGAAAAGGTAGTTGAAAATTACAATCTCTTAACTGGGACTAATAATAAAGTATTTTTTAAAAGTAACAAAATATATTTTAGTTAATAAGTTAATAAGTCATCTTTGGTTTGTTTGCTGAATTAATTTTTTTTTAAAACAATAATTAAAAAAACATAGTATACTTTTAGCAATAAGTTTGTTGAACTTACACGTATCCTCTTCCTACACAATCCTTTGTTCAAATGTGTATATTCTATTTTTCAAGATGCTTTTCAAGATACTTTTCTTTTTTTTTAAGAAAAGAAACAAAATAATTGAACATCTATATTTCTTGAATTAAAAAAATTTCAAAACAATATTAAAGAAAAGCAACACAATATACTTGTATTAATAAGTTTATTGAACTTCTATGTTCATCAATTTTTAAATATACTCTTATTCAAAACATATCCTATAAGATTCCCACCCCATGTCTATTGGGGTATGTGGAAGGAAAGAAATAATAGGGTCTTAGTGGAAAACATGTAGAATAGCAAGTGGAAGAAACCGTCGTACCCCTCCCCCCCCCCCCCTTGGTGAGCAGAGGATTGCCAGGAACTGGAAACTTGAGGAGGGATTTATGGAGGTGGACAATTCAAACCAACTAGCCAAAGCAAAGATCAAATGGTGCCTTCCAAAGGAAAACTGGGTCAAGCTAAACTGTGATGGACCTGCGAGAGGGGACAAGTCGACAGGAGGAGGTATGGTAAGAGATAGCAATGGTAGAATGTTGTTGGCTTATGTAGGTAATTTAGGTAAGACTTTGAATAATGTTGCTGAAACTATGATCTTCTTTGGGGCCTAAAACTGATGATTGGTGTTGGGTGGGAGAATGTGGTTATTGAAGGAGACTTGAATGTTATCATAGAAATGGTGAAGGGTACTATGAAATTAGGTTAGGAGATAAGAAGAGTGATTGAAGAAGTGTGGCATTTATTAATGACCCTGAAGCGATATGACCTACAACATATTTACTGGGAGGGGAATGTGGTGGCAGACATGATGGCAATGATAGGTCTAAAGATGCATGGTTTACATTGTTGGAGGGAAGTTGGGGCATTACAAAATTTAGTAATACCCTTGATTAATAAAGATAGTCACCCATGATTAAGTCTACATGGAATGGATTTATTGATTATGGTGATAACTCAGTGCTAAGTCGATTGATGGGGTTGGGTTGTTGTAGACAGATGGCAAGAAGTTATGGAAAGAGTACTCCCAATAATAAAGACACGAGGTTCAAGAGGGAAAGAAAATTGAAGTATGATTTGAGTGTATATTTTATGATTTTTCTTATAATGAATTCGTACCAGACATCAAGTAATGATTCAAATTTGAAATGACATCAATTTCTTGTTGATGATGAGACATAGTGGAATAGGGGATGTAATGCCCCGCCAGGAGATCCTTGGAAACAAGGATGAAATACAAGCCAAGATTTTTTTTTTTTTTACAAGTATGAATGCACATGAAAACATCATATAGGGATCACAACGATCACAACGAAAGACTTCACCACAATCTCGGCAACCAACGAATCTCCAAACACCACTACCAAACTGACACAGACAAACAAAGCCAACAACGACAACGCACATGATGAGGGCACAAGAAACAACCACTCATCAACAAAACACCAAGCTAGGGTAAAATGCAGAAACCTAAAATTTGGGTAAGCCTGAAATCCTGAAGCCTTGAAAATTGGCTAAGTCTGGATTTCTGAAGCCCTGAAATTTCCTAGAATCCATAACTTGTCTCTGAGAGGTCTAAAACCTATCTCAAAAGATTCGTCGCATATATTAAAATATATCTTAAGTATAAGAAATTATCTTATACTTAAACGATATATTTTAAACCCCAAGAGACAACAACAGAACACAAAAAACTGCAAAGAACGAAAACCACCATAATACAAAATGCAACAACATAGGGTCGAAGAACGCCCAAAAGGGTATCCAAAACAACTCACAAAAAGATCGGATCACGAAGAAAAGTGCCCACTAATGGCACGCGCAGGTTTTTCACAAAAATCGTGTGACATTTTCTATAAGGCGTGCGACACTCTTCCAGTGTCGTATGACATTTCTCTAGAAGGCATGCGACACTTTTCAGCATCGTACGATATTTCTCAAGAAGGCGTGCGACACTCTTCCAGTGTCATATGACATTTCTCAAGAAGGCGTGTGATACCTTACAGTGTCGTACGACATAGTTTGCATGGGCGTGCGATACTTTTTAAAGTGTCGCGCCATGCTGAACAAATGTCACCCATAGCAAACAAAGACACTTCCAAAACTCAGAAAGGCGAAGAGTAGACGAAAGAACATCCACACCAGGGAGTATCAAATCCACAAAGGCTTGAGGAATGAACACTCGAGTGCAAGAACAACACAAAAAGAAGAACATCTATCCATCTAAACTATAGCAGCAAGGAGCATACTGAAATGAACATCGCAGTAAACAAAAGCAACATCGTAATGAACAGAAATACATCTCAAGAAAAAAACAACCAAACTAAGTGCGCGGTTCCTCCCAACCGTCAATAGCATCATAAGACCATCGGGGGTCCTAGCCATCCCCCACGCGTAACATCCCAAGCCACTGACCAGATCATCGATACTGTCGTAATAGGGATGTCACTACTAAAAACATGCAACAATAATAGCATACGAAAATCTAACATGCTAGTGATAATGCATAAGATAATTCTACAATAGATAACATCACCTATCACATGCTAAACAACAGTAAGCAATAGATATACTACTAAAGCAAATCACATCATCTAATCATATGCTAAACATCATAATAAGGGAATGCGCCAAATAAAATAACCTCATCTAAACATGATATACAAGCATCCCAAAGAAAGCATAAATCACAAGAAAGCATACTTCGAAACTCGAAGTACCAAGTGAAGACATCCAACAACGGTCGCACTAGGACAAAAGATCGTCTTTGTACACCGATCCCTAGTAGTGGTGAAGGTAGCTACGCCTTCCAACCACGTGGCACCCGTAGGTTCACACTTGCCGTGCTGATGGAGATAAAGATCCAACCACAAACACACAAAAGAACATCCATAGCTAACACTCACGCCAGATTGTATGATGGCTATAACCAAGAACCTAAGACAATGCAAGGAGTATAGGTCCTGGTCAGACACTCAAAAGGTTACTAAGTAGGGACTAACATCATGGAGAGTTGCTTGGCATCAAAAAGCCCAAGCTAGGACTTGTGCAGATTCAACATCCCTCAACAGAAAGGCTCTAGTACCCCAAACCTTTTTATTATCTTAAGTTTTATTATCATTCACAAATTTATTTAATTTTCACTTAATTAAAGCTTCCTTCGCCAACCCTCTGGGCACAATGATCACCAGGCTGTGAGGTAGAAGCCCCCTCTATATGCTACCCTACCCTACCCATGCTCATCCTACGACAAGTGCCCGTGGGCATGCATACTCACATCCCAACCGCAATGATCATAACTTTTGGCAAATCCATGAAAGATCGGGCCTCACAAGTCACCCAACAAATGTACGTGCATGTACTCATATGTGGCGCACCACCATCATGAAGATCACAACACAAGGATAGGAATGAGAACACAATGCAAAGAAAACACCCAACTGAAAGCAACATAGGAAGGATGGATTCTACACGAATCCCAAAGCCAATAAAACCATACATCATAAAATCACTCAACCGGCCTCAATCCGAGAGTATGGATTCTACACGAATCCCAATGATGTGACAAGACCAAATATCATGAACCTGCTCAACTGGCCTCAATCCGAGAGTATGGATTCTACACAGATCCTAGCGTTCACGAAACAAAAGCAAGGGTCTAAAAGAAACAGTAACACAAGGTATAAAATCACTCGACCGAACACAATGTTGGGAGTACGGATGCAACATGCATTCCAATGCAACATAAAAGTGCAATAGTGGTCTGACTGATATCCAAACGGATCATTCAGGTCCACAACCCACATTGTGCCAAGAAAACTCGAGAAAATAGGGTGGCACGCAAAATGAGGTAAAAACCCCAAATTTTAAAAAAAATTCAAAATTAAAACCCATTTGGCCTTTGGGTTCAAAAACCCTAAAAATCCAAAAATAAATAAAAACGGACACCGTATGCAAAAACGGCTAGCATAACAGTGTAAAAACTCAAACCCCCATTTCAAAAACAGGGAAAACGTTCATACCCGACCAATCGGGCAGAACCAACAAAAAGAAATGGAGGGGAACACTAGTTCTCATCCTCCTAACATATAGCTACAAGAAACAGAAGCAAAGATGGAGTAAAACCAATAAAACGGGAAGGCCCTACCTGATGGAAAAAGGGGCAAAAATCGAAACCCGCACGATAAAATAATCAATTTGCCAAAACTACTGAAACTGACGGCAAAGCAAGAACTCCTCGAGCGGAATCCAATGAGACCAACCTCGCAAAGATCCCACACTCACAACTCCTAGAATGAACAAAACAAGAATCCTACAAAAAAGGATTTCCAAATTGCTCTTCAAATTTCAATTTCCAAATTGTGATAAGTGATTTATGAAATCACTTTTCCAATACTTATTCACTTTTTTGGGTGAATAGTCGATTCTGGAAAAAAATAGCTAGCTGGAGTAGTTAAACTCTGAATCGACCCAAATGAAAATAGGTTATTATCCGTAATGGAAATTCACCTAAGGCAAAGCTGCCAAAAATTAAATATGAAAATATTAAAACCTGAAAACCCAAAAAACATAGAAAAACACTTAACACTTTCACGACAAATGCGAACTTCTAAATGCACAGACACACTCACTGGTCTAATCACATAATGCAAATGAGTTCGGATTTACTAAACACCGAAAGGTTTTGATTTAAACATTTAATAAAGGATACATCAACCATATAAGGACGACATTGGTAAAATATGAAAGGTTGAATCACTAACTCCATGTGCCACTGCCAAGGATATAAATCCTGCACACTAAACAACACGATCAAGTGCAATTGCATATAATAACATAGCCGAAGCAATAAATGCATTAAATCACCTAATTTTAACCATTTATTTAATTATATTAAAATAATCTATTTACATCACTCACGTTCACATAAAGCATAACAACACAGGAATGAAGTAAATAACCATAGCATTAAATCCATCACATAACATAATCAGAGGTATGTCCAAATACCAGATAACCAGATATCATCATAAAACACACTGTCATCTCAAAATGGCATCATCATGCAATATGATTAACTGAACAACATAGTAGTCTAATATCTATGATACTGGAATCAAAGAATAACATTTGACCCTTAGGTCATCTCAAATGTAAAACATCACATAAGAACAGATATCTCTCAGATCAAAATAAAACAAGGTAAATGTCTGCAGCACATAACCAAATAATCCAACAAGAACAATCCATTCTAATTACTTACGCATTTAATAATGATTGATTACTCTGCATTAAAAAGGCATTTAAAACACATAAGCAAACACAGTCATAAACATGACTAACCACTGCTACAGGAACCTAGTCTAGTGTAGCATGGTAAAAAGTACATAGTGCTATCTCTGCACACATCTCAAGGTAATCACGGAACAACCTCATGATACCACATCGATCCTGGTAACCACTGGCACAAACCTTAGTGAACCAAAAATCACATCATAATCTCAAAGATTAGGCAAAAGCATAATCAAAGCAACTGATAAAGAAACATAAATCCAAACACCTCAACGGTGTAGACCACTCAGGGTCACAATCATGATCCCATCACAACAAAAGATCAGCAAGGTTGCATCCATCAGGATGACTTACAAAAGTCAAATGTGAGAGACACTACAGGGGAAGTGGCAGATGACACGTGGTAACAAGATCAAATAAAGACACGAGATGTCATGACATTAAAGACATTTATGGGTATAAGGTTTATTTTGTCTAGCTTCTTTTTTTGTCTAAGTGTTATTGTGATTTCAATTTACGTCCCTAGCCTAGGACTCAGAGGGGTGCGAACAGTGTTGTGAAGGATATTATAATGGGGTGAGACCTACTTTAGATTTGTCATGCCCAAAAACACCAACAAGTTATGTTTTAATATTAAAAAGTGATAATAGGATTAAATGTAATAAACAACTATTCAAATAAATTCACTAAACTTCCTCACGCACATGTATAATTATAAAATTTAAACAAAACTCAAATGCAAATTTTCTTAACATATTTTAAACTTAAAATTTCATGGCTATGCATATATATCAACATGTTATCTGATTAATCTAATTTAAACGAATGTGATTACCAAACATAAAAATGTGCAGTAGGGTAACACCATCACATCTAATTTTTAAATTACATAAGCAAAACTTAAAACAAAGCTATAAGACTCAAAGCAAGCATAATTACTCAATCTCATTTTTTTTTTATATAAAACTACCTGGTTCAAAGGCTCCGCCGGGAAAGAACCAATAAGAAAACCCGACATCGTTGCCACTTAAACAAAGGTTTAAAAATACATTTCTACACATGATTTTAATCCCGATTGTAATTGAATTTCAACAATCAATATACATTTCCATCATGGCCCTTAACAAGGGTTCCATATCAATTTCTGCAACACATTACTAAGAATCGTGGAGAGAACAAGATCTGATCAGGTGACAACAAGCATGACCAAGAAACAAATCAAACATGCATATTCATACAAGGTTTTCACAATAGGATTCAAAATGAATCAACACTAGGGAAAGGTGGATTCTTCCAACTAGGAGAAGTCAAGCACAACACCAAACAGATGCCCAATCGGGGCTATAAACCAAGAACTTTCGTTCTCCCATTTTAACATACCATAATCATACAAGGTTTGTGCTGGAAGGTAGGGGCCCATAACACCCTACCCTTTCTCCCTCTTCTCATCTTGAGAAGAGACTCTACATTGGTTGGAGTCCGACTAAACAGACCTTTCCCAAAATTGGTCACTTCTGCCCTCTCCAAGGGTGAGTAATACCAAAACTCCCATGCAAGAAAAACTCAAAATTGCAAACATAAACATGAAAGGAAATCATTCAAAAATAACATAGTTTTCAAAGCTTCCCAACATACCCACAAACATACAAACATTGAAACAACAACAAGGTAGCATAAGCATGAAACAAACATGGAAACTGAACAAGGGAGATGAGAATTTCATACCTTCACAAGAGGTAATGGCAATGAACAAGTTTGAGTAGAGTTTCCCTTTCCTTGCTTCAATCTTCAAACTCCTCTCTAAATGTAGAGATTTGGTAACAACCTCAACTAGACCAAGAAGGGCCTCTAAATAAGCCTCAAACTCAACCACCAAAGGGAACAATAACTTCTCCCATCCACTTACAATTCTAGAAACTCCTAACTCAACCCACACTATGGTTAAACACTAAGTGGAGGTGAGGTAAGACAACTCATGATAACCACATGCAATTTTCGCACAAAGGCAAAAAGGGACTTTTTGAGTGGCCTCAAAAGTCAAAAAAAGGGGCTTAGGGGTTGGAAAAGACCCCTAACCCATACCCATACCCCTTGGGTATAAATATTCCATGTTTTAAAGCCTTAGGAATAGGTTTAGAGCCAAAAAAAATCTAGGAATAAAATAGGACCATCTAACTACTCTAACATTGCAGATTAAGCACTAATTTGGATTAAGGGTGACTAAACTCGATTAAGAACCATATTAGCAAACTGACACTGACTAAAATTGACTTAGGTCCATGGGTTACATAGCTAACCCTAACTAGCACGCTAAAGAGCACAAACAATTCACGAGTGTCAAGCGACACTAAACGAACATAGTTACGAACATTAACATTCATTGAACATAGGGAGATACATACATACATCTCACAATACAATACTTGAATTACGAACAACAAGGTTTCCAAAATTAACACATAGAGATTAGTTTTGTTCCTCCGTCGATTTCCTCAGCTAAAATATCTGCACACTCATTGCACACATCAGTAGTCCCGAAAATCACATGTACATATATATATATATATATATATATATATATATATATATATATATATATATATATATATATATATATATATATATATATATATATATATATATATATATATATATATACGTATCGAAAATCACATAAATAAAACATCCATCTATAACAAAAATTAGGGTTCCTCTCATCCTATTCAATTCTTAACCATTTAAAATATCTTAAACCAAAATGTTAATCCTACCTTTTACTTAATTCATCGACATACATATACATAAAACATTAAATGACGGACATCAAATATCTAAAAATAATATCACACAACATGAAATAATATGATATGTTCCAAGCATTAGATAATGTCTCGACATCTCGAGTAGTAAGTATCAAAATGATAAAGTAACAATTAAGGGTACGAAGGGTCGGGGTGAGGCCTCACATCCTCCCCCACTAGGGATGAACTTCCTCCTGGAGTTCATCAAAAGACAAGGGTATTGAGATCGCATCCGTGCTACATCCTCCCAAAAAAAAAACAAAAAAAATCGTGACCTCATTGTAACATTCCCACTAGACCCTAAAGATGATCTAATTGGCTAGACCCTTTCATTAACTATTTAACGCTTGCTAACTACGTTTAAAAACTAGAATCCAAAGTCTACTCTAACTTATTCACTTATCATTTACACTTGAAATTGATATCTAGAATAAACTCAATAATCTATAATTTAATTTCAACTTTATTTGAAGCTATCATAAATTTAAATTCACATTAATAAAGTCCATAATAAAAGCATTCTAACAATTCTCACGATAGTATAACGAATTAATAAAACATTCAAATTTAAAGTTAAAACTTTTAAACTAGAACTTAAAAATCAACCTAATAACCAAGTCACTAATCTAACAACAATTTAAATCTAATCTTATTTAACACTAATTAATAAAATTATCTAAAATTAATGAAAAAATAATAATAGTGAATAATTAAGATACTATCTTTATTAAATTAACTTTAAAAAAAAAACAAGTTCCTAAAATTCTACCACTATGCAAAAGTCACATAACCAAATCCTATTCTAACTAAAAAAACATTTTATTCTACTTTCCAAAATCATAACATATCTACTAATCTAAATACTAAACTACTACCTATAATCTACTAACTAGCCACTACTCATCACCCAAAGAAACAATTAAAAAAAAAAAAAAAATTACCCCCCCCCAAATCTAATATCTACCTATGACTATGACAAGGGGGACCTGTCCACAAGGACAGTGCGCTGCCCCATGGCCTTACAAGCTGACGTAGGCCTGTCTCCACTCACCCTGCGTGATCCCCGAGTGCATGATGGTGAAGGGGATTGGAGGGTGCGAAAGGAAGGTTAAAGTTTTTTTAAAAATATTCACTTGCCCTCTCAATGCAAGGCAGGGTCAATGCATCGGGTGGGGAGGAGAAAATAAATGCAAGAGTTAACTAAATAATATAACATTTTCTTTGGCCTATGTTCCTCTTAGCATGCGTTTCTCTCTCCTTCACGTTGAAGTTTGGAAGATGAATTTTTTTTGAATTATGGCAATCCATGTGTCCCTACACAATTCAGATCTGTAATAGTACAAAACACATTGTATACTCCTCCTCACCCAAACCCAATAAGGTCGATATCTTTCTCCACCTATCCCATTAAATCATGAGACAAGGAGCTTCGTTGTCCATGGGAGGTGCAAGAAAATTCAGTAAAGTACCAAAATTTGGAGCTCCAGTCTGCTCACGCAAAGAGGCTATTGAATAGCCTGACACAAATCAAATCCATCCCATGTTTTGGAAGGGAAAGTCTCCATACGTAATCTCAAGGCATTTATGCCTATATAATTTTGTTGACATTCACCTTTCCCAAAGTTAATGTTGATTGGATGGCCTTGGAGAAGGATTCGACTTGGCAGATGCATGAAGGAATATTATGCATTTCAAATCACATTTATTGTGCAACTATCCCACCAATGGGGTCGCATCATGGAGGGACTAAAGTCTAACTTGTTATTAAATAAGGTGAGTTTTTTTTTTTTTTTTAATGAAATTCTTCCACTTGCCATCAAAGTAATGATATTTTATATAGGCTATTATTTTATATGTCTATAATAGACTGAGTTTCCCCTTTTTGACAACCCATACATTTTCCAGAAAGTTTTAAGCACCTACACCACTTCTTTCAACTCAAGTAATTAGATTACTTCTTCCATATAATTTCCATAATCAATTTTAAATGCATAAGAGATGGTCTATTATACCCTTGTGGGTTTCAATTTCCTTTTTTAATGTGCAACTATTATATTTTACAACTATCAATTCTCTAACATGCATATATCTTAATTATACAAGAGAATGGAAATAACATTATCATTCTAATACTATTACCTAATCTAACACTTTTTGGCTAATTTTATTCTTCCATGATAATTAGAATCAATCTGGCAATCTAAATAGAAAGGAAGAAGCACATTAACGTAAAGCACCAAGCCAACTTAGCTTCACACTCACAATATAAGTTTCTCGTCGATGATTCTTCCTTTACACAAAAAGGGTGGTGAGAACTCTTAAGTATGCTAATACAATGAAATACTACTCACTAACTTAGATGTTCCTCCCAATCTTCTTGGAATTGAGAAGCAATGTTGTTGAAAGTGTAAGTTTGAATATTGAATTTTTTTTTTAACAAGAACTTATAGAGAAGTCTATATATTTTTATCATTGCATCAAAGTTACACTAATCAAATACGAAAATGTGAGAGGAGGTTTATTTCATGTAGTTTTAAAAGTCCACACTTTACATGGGTCCATTATTGCCCCAGTGTTACAAAACCTGGCTCTGATACCAAAATGCCATGCCCAAAAACACCAACAAGTTATGTTTTAATATTAAAAAGTGATAATAGGATTAAATGTAATAAACAAGTATTCAAATAAATTCACTAAACTTCCTCACGCACATGTATAATTATAAAATTTAAACACAACTCAAATGCAAATTTTCTTAACATATTTTAAACTTAAAATTTCATGGCTATGCATATATATCAACATGTTATCTGATTAATCTAATTTAAACGAATGTGATTACCAAACATAAAAATGTGCAGTAGGGTAACACCATCACATCTAATTTTTAAATTACATAAGAAAAACTGAAAACAAAGCTATAAGACTCAAAGCAAGCATAATTACTCAATCTCATTTTTTTTATTTATAAAACTACCTGGTTCAAAGGCTCCGCCAGGAAAGAACTAGTAAGAAAACTTAGCTTGGTTGCCACTTCAACAAAGGTTTAAAAATACATTTCTACATAGGATTTTAATCCCGATCGTAATTGAATTTCAACAATCAATATACATTTCCATCATGGCCCTTAACAAGGGTTCCATATCAATTTCTGCAACACATTACTAAGAATCGTGGAGAGAACAAGATCTGATCAGGTGACAACAAGCATGACCAAGAAACAAATCAAACATGCATATTCATACAAGGTTTTCACAATAGGATTCACAATGAATCAACACTAGGGAAAGGTGGATTCTTCCAACCAGGAGAAGTCAAGCACAACACCAAACAGATGCCCAATCGGGGCTATAAACCAAGAACTTTCGTTCTCCCATTTTAACATACCATAATCATACAAGGTTTGTGCTGACAGGTAGGGGCCCATAACACCCTACCCTTTCTCCCTCTTCTCATCCTGAGAAGAGACTCTACATTGGTTGGAGTTCGACTAAACAGACCTTTCTCAAAATTGGTCACTTCTGCCCTCTCCAAGGGTGAGTAATACCAAAACTCCCATGCAAGAAAAACTCAAAATTGCAAACATAAACATGAAAGGAAATCATCCAAAAATAACATGATTTTCAAAGCTTCCCAACATACCCACAAACATACAAACATTGAAACAGCAACAAGGTAGCATAAGCATGAAACAAACATGGAAACTGAACAAGAGAGATGAGAATTTCCTACCTTCACAAGAGGTAATGGCAATGAACAAGTTTGAGTAGAGTTTCCCTTTCCTTGCTTCAATCTTCAAACTCCTCTCTAAATGTAGAGATTGGGTAACAACCTCAACTAGACCAAGAAGGGCCTCTAAATAAGCCTCAAACTCAACCACCAAAGGGAACAATAACTTCTCCCACCCACTTACAATTCTAGAAACTCCTAACTCAACCCACACCATGGTTAAACACTAAGTGGAGGTGAGGTAAGACAACTCATGATAACCACATGCAATTTTCGCACAAAGGCAAAAAGGGACTTTTTGAGTGGCCTCAAAAGTCAAAAAAAGGGGCTTAGGGGTTGGAAAAGACCCCTAACCCATACCCATACCCCTTGGGTATAAATATTCCATGTTTTAAAGCCTTAGGAATAGGTTTAGAGCCAAACAAAATCTAGGAATAAAATAGGACCATCTAACTACTCTAACATTGCAGATTAAGTACTAATCTGGATTAAGGGTGACTAGACTCGATTAAGAACCGTATTAGCAAACTGACACTGACTAAAATTGACTTAGGTCCATGGGTTACATAGCTAACCCTAACTAGCACGCTAAAGAGCACAAACAATTCACGAGTGTCAAGCGACACTAAACGAACATAGTTACGAACATTAACATTCACTGAACATAGGGAGATACATACATACATCTCACAATACAATACTTGAATTATGAACAACAAGGTTTCCAAAAGTAACACATAGAGATCAGTTTTGTTCCTCCGTCGATTTCCTCGGCTAAAATATCTGCACACTCATTGCACACATCAGTAGTCCCGAAAATCACATGTATATATATATATATATATATATATATATATATATATATATATACGTATCAGAAATCACATAAATTAAAACATCCATCTATAAAAAAAATCAGGGTTCCTCTCATCCTATTCAATTCTTAACCATTTAAAATATCTTAAACCAAAATGTTAATCCTACCTTTTACTTAATTCATCGACATACATATACATAAAACATTAAATGACGGACATCAAATATCTAAAAATAACATCACACAACATGAAATAATATGATATGTTCTAAGCATTAGATAATGTCTTGACATCTCGAGTAGTAAGTATCAAAATGATAAAGTAACAATTAAGGCTACAAAGGGTCAGGGTGAGGCCTCACAAGATTGAACCTTCGATGATTGAGGATAGTGCTCGAAAGCCCCTCACCTAGTACATGTTAAAGGAGAGGGGACTTGTACTGTTCATGGAGGTGATGAGTGGTTATGATGAAAGCTGGTCACTTCAGTTTGTGACTTGCTGGGATGATAGAAGGGTGATAGTGAATGGTATCACTTTTTAGGTGTCTAAGGAAGTTACTGCTATGGTGACGAGCCTTGCTCTGAAGGGTGGGAAATGGCAGAAAGTGATGAGGGTTGCAGATGAGGCTAGTCTAAACCATTTCTTTCAGGAGGGAGAAGAACTTGTACACCACCATGGTGGGTTTCAAAGGGAAAAGCTCTTGGAGCTTGAGAACGAGGTTTATCTTGTGCTAATGAAGTATCTCACTCTCGAAGGGAGGTATGGGGTCTGTTATTATTACCATCTTCCCCTCAACCATTTTAGACATCGTGATAGCCTTTCCATCCCTTTCTTTTTGCTGCATGAGTTAGTTGACACTATTATGGATGTGAAGGAAAAAATGAAAAAGGGTGCCAATTACACTATCATTCACCAAGGTTTGATGCTCTGCCTCTACCAGTTTCATTTGGGCCTATTACCACCTAGAATTGTTGAGGTGGATATCCCTACTTATCATGACCCCCACCCTCCTTATGTCCCTCTAAGAATCATTGGCCCTAGGGCCCCCACCCCCCAGCCTTCTCCTAGTGGGTCCCTTATGGAGATTAAGAAGACCCCATTGACAACAATTAGGAAGAGGGTGAAAATGGAGAAAGGAAAGGAGAAGGACCTAGTGGATTCGGAGGAGGAGGATAGAGGGGGTAGAAGAAGATTTGAGAGACTCACAAAAGCTAAGGCCAATAGAAGACTAAAAACCACTGCCTCATAGGAGGAGGATGTGCAAGATCAATTCCCAGAGATGGTGGATAAGGGCCTCTCTCCTATGATAGTGTCCTCCTCAGCTTGGGTGAATTTGAAAGAGAAAATGATTTTTGACTCCCCAGTTTTGCAGGTTAACAACATGGTGATGGAGGAGGGCAAGTTGTGCGACAATCTAGAGGAAACAATGTTGGCTCTAAAAATAGAGATAAAGGAGTTGTGGGAGAAAATGCTGGTCCTAGAGGAAAGGTTCAACCTATTGTCAAAATTCACCATCAAGGTGAGCCATGCGGCGGCTACTACCCTAAATTTGCTAAAAGACAACCAGGATGAGGATTCGAACTAAGAGGACTCAAAATTACTATTCAGGTCCTTGGTGGAAAACTAGTCGAATGTCCTCCTCAAAGGAAAAGACGATGAAAAGCCTAATCAGTGCCTAATTGGCCTCCTCTGGTTTATGTGTTGTCAATTTTTTTGGTGGTTCTCATACTTAGTTAGTTTTAAGGCAGTATTGCCTTTGTTTAAAAACTCTTTATGTTTAAATAGTGCTGGTTATGGTTATCTTAGTAGGATGCTTTGTAGTTCTTATGTTCTTTCATATTATGTTTTTGGTGTGTTAAGTTGAGGTAGGCGGTGATTTTGTGTGGTTTGGTGGTTCTTGGACTTAATCAGTTTTAAGGTATTGTTGCCTTTGTTTAAAAACTCTTTATGTTTAAACAATGTTGTTTATGGTTATCTTAGTAGGATGCCTGGTAGTTCTTATGTTCTTTCATATTTGTTTTTGGTGTGTTAAGCTGAGGTAAGGGGTGATTTTGTGTGGTTGGTAATTTGCTGGTAGTCGGCCAACTTAACTTTTTGTAAGGGTCAACCCCTTGTTTTGGTTGCTTAATATTTCGAAAACATATCCTATAAGAAACACAATATACTTGTATTGATAAGTTTGTTGAGCTTCTATGTTCATTGATTTTTTAATATACTTTTATTCAAAACATATCCTATACCTATACATTTTTACAATAAATGGAAAAATGTCCTATTCCTATACAGTCTGAAAAAATGTCCTAATCTTATACATTTTTAGAATAGAGGGAAAAATGTAGACATTTACGCTGTATGTTGGAAATTTTTATAATAAACCAAAAAATTACAATAAACGAAAAAATGTCCTAATCCTATATGTTTTTACAATAAAACCTATACATTTTACAATAAATAAAAAAAATGTAAACATTTACACCGTATGTTGGAAATTTTCACAATAAACCAAAAAATTACAATAAACAGGAAAATGTCCTAATCCTATACATTTTTAGGATAAAACCTATACATTTTACAATAAACGGGAAAAATGTAGACAATTGCCTGAAAAATTACAATCAACGAAAAAAGGGTCCTAATCCTATACATTTTTACAATAAAACGTATACATTCATTTTTACAATAAAAACTATACATTTTCCAATTTCCGATACATTCATTTACGCAAAGATTTACGCCGTCTGTGGGAATCGAACCCACGACCACGTGGTTAAAAGCCACGCGCTCTACCAGCTGAGCTAAGACGGCTATGTCCGAAATTTTCGGATTAAATTTATCTAATTTTTAATCGAGCAATCTCGCCAACCTCCCCGCTTAGATTTCTGCTCCAGATATAATGTTTTATCCATTTTCGTTCCTTCGTTAGACATTTTATATGGAAGTCTTAATTTAAAGTTTACGTTAATAATAAGAACCTAAGAGTCAAAATTCGAGCTTCGATTAATTTTGTTTAATTTTTTCCCATGTTTTTGTATATTAAAATTCAATAATAATTAATGAATTATAGAGATTATCAATATATTATTCATAAGTATAATAGTGAAACTTATATTTCTATATTATTTTTTATTTGATTTTGAATTCATTTTTAACAAAAATAAATAATAAATTGTATGAAAATTAGTAAAATATTCTTGTGTTGAATTTGAACTATTTCTATTGTCTTTAGCCAACTCCATTTATACATATTTCCACACATTCACCTTGGGATGTTAGGATAAATATCAAGTTGTTTAGAATTGACTCTCATTTTAAAAAAAAAATTAAGTTCAATTTATGCCAACTTAATTCCAATAGCTTAGAATTGATTGTGAATTTAAAAAAATAAAAATAAAATATCTATTAGCTCCTATCGTTTTATTAATTATTTTTGAAATATTATGTAGCCAAAACAAGGGGGTTGACCCCTACAAAACAAACTGGCAGACTACCAACCTATTATCATCCATAGAAAGGAACAACCCCTAACTTACATTAGCACTTCAAAAACAACAACTAACAATAGAGTACTAGCATATGAATAAGTAAAGAAACTAACATGCATCCATCTAAGATAACCTGTAACCAAACTGCTAAAAGTAAAGAGTTTTCTAAACAAAGGCATCATAGCCTTAAACCTGAAACTTGACCAAGTCCAATTACCAGCAAAACTAGGAACACAAAACCATAAGGAAACATGGCACTAACTAGGCTTTCCCTCATTGTTTCCCTTAAGGAAGATGCTCGCCTAGTCTTCAACCAGGAACCCAAACAACAACTTGGCATCCTCCAGGCTTAGGTCCTCCTCTTGGTTGTCCTTCAGTAGAAGCAAGGCAGTGGCCATTGCATGAGTCACATTGATAGAGAACTTAGACAATAGACCGAACCTATCCTCCAGAACCTACACTTTCTCTCTCACCTCTTTAACCCCAAAATTTAGGGCTTCCATCATTTCTTCCAGTTTGCCTCCTAACTTGTCCATCTCCTTACCCATGCTATCAACCTGAAAAATCTAAGAGTCAAAAATAAATTTACCAATGGGAGTCACCCGATTTGGGGAGGACACTGTCGTAGGAGAGGGGGCCTTATCCACCATCTTTAGGAACAAATCTTGAGTGAGGTCCACCGTATTCATCATGAGGGACTCAGAGACGTGGATCACCTCCTTATCCTCCTTATCCTCCCCTCTCAAGCTCGATGTAGATGAATCTGAAACCTCCAGCTCCTTGTCTCTATTGTCATCCTTTCCCCCACTGTAATTTAGTGTCTTCTATTTCATTTTTTGCTTTGGGGGGGCCATATCCTTTGAGTCTGACTCATCCTCCTCCTGAGAGGCAGTTGTTCTCATTTTCCATTTAGCATTCATTTTTTAAAGTCTCTCAAACCTCCTTCTACCCTCCCTGACTTCCTCCTTTGAATCCACTAGTTCCTTCTCTTTCCCTTTCTCCAAATTCACCTTTTTACCAGGAGGGGTCTTCTTTCTCTCCTTAGGGGACCTGCTAGGCAAGGGTTGGGGGATGGGGGCCCTAGGTCTAGTAATTATCAGAGGGACTTGAAGGGGACGGGGGTTATGGATAGCAAGGATATCAACCTCCACAATTCTATGAGGTAAAAGGGCTAAGTGGAAATGGTATAGGCAAAACATTAACCCCTAGTGAAGGATAGTGTAATTGGCACCTTTTTCATTTTTTCCCTCGCATTAGCAATAATATTGACCAATTCATGCAACATAAAGAAAGGAATGGATAGGCTATCATGATGTCTAAAATAGTTTAGGAGGGGAAAATGATAGTAACAAAAAATGCCACACCTCTCTTCAAGCATTAGATACTTCATCAACACCAAATACTTTAAATGTTACTAATTATTATTTATGTAACTATTTCTTATATCTTTGTATCTAAAAATACTCATTTTTGTAAATAAATATATCCTAGACAATTCCAAATAATAAGGAACAATTACATCATAAGGAGCATTGACTATATGAACATTTAGATCTATACACCAAAAGAACACATTTACTTGAAAATAGGTCATTGTAGACTTCAATTTGTTGCTCTCAATCATGCTCCTAAGGTCTTAATGTAAAAATATCAAGGGGTTTGACAAAGGAAAATCCAACCCTCATGATCTAGTAGCTTCCCTAAAGTATCTCTAGATACCAACATTCCTTTGGCATCATTAGGAAAGAGAAGCTTTTCCAATTGGGTCATAAAAGTTTTCAAACTACTAAATGATGATTCCACCTACTTTAGTTGCCAGGCTAGTTATTCTTGCTACCTAAGATTAAATCTAAGCCATAGGATCAACCCATATAAAATTTATGGTTTACATAAGGTTTGAAGTAGTTAACATATGAAAATCATTAATAGTTTTGTAGTGTGACAAATTGGTTTTAGAAGCCTATGACACCTTTATTCCATAGTCATGTTAAGAGTGAAGTATAACTGCTTTCCACATTTTTCTTGTAAATATCATTTTATATTTTAGAAAATTTATTAAGCTCAATAAAAACTAGGTTTATATTTTGGATCTTATTAAGATTTTTGTAATCTTAATGGTTATTACTCCATGTATATGTGTACGTGTGGATTCTTCTTTATGGTTTCATTTATAGATTTACATATCAATATTTTTCTGATAAACTTTGGGAACAATTTATATTTTCTTTCTTCCTACCTCTCATTTATTAATTTATGTATTTAGCAAGTCACTCTAAATTCTAATATAGCAAAAACAAGGGAGCTAGACCTTACAAAATAAATTGGTAGACTGCCAACATATTAACATCCACAGAAAGGAACACCCCCTAAGTTAGATTAACAGTACAAAAAAACAACTAATAGTAGAGTAACAACATACAAATAAGTAAATAAACTAACAGACACCCATCTAAGATAACCTATAACTAAACTGCTAAAAGTAAAGAGTTTTTTAAACAAAGGCTTCATAGCCTTAAACTTGACCAAGCCCAAATACTAGCAAAACCAAGAATACAAAACCATGAGGAAACAGGGCACTAACTAGGCTTTCCCTCATTTTTTCCGTTAAGGAGGATGCTTGCCCAATCTTTAGCTAGGAATCCAAATAACAGCTTGGCATCCTCTAGGCCTAGGTCCTCCTCCTAGCTGTCCTTCAACAAATGCAGGGAAGTGGCCGTTGCGTGAGTCACCTTGAAAGTGAATTTAGACAATAGGCCAAACCTATCCTGTAGAACTTGCACTTTGTCTCTCATCTCTTTAACCCCCTAATTTAGGGCTTCCATTATTTCTTCCACTTTGCCTCCCAATTTGTCCATCTCCTTACCCACATTATCAACCTGCAATATCAAATAGTCATAAATAACTTTACCAATGGGAGTCACCCGATTCTGGGAGGATACTGTTGTAGGAGAGGGGGCCTTATTCACCATCTTCAAGAATTGATCCTATGTGAGGTCCACTGTATTCATCATATTCATCATGAGGGACTCAGAGACGTGCATCACCTCCTTATCCTCCTTATCCTCTCCTCTTGAGCTCAATGCAAACAAATCCAAAACCTCCACCTCCCCATCTCTATCGTCATCCTTTCCTGCTCAATGCAAACGAATCCAAAACCTCCACCTCCCCATCTCTATCATCATCCTTTCCCCTTCTATAATTTAGTGTCTTCTATTTCATGTGTTGCTTTGGGGGGGTCATATCCTCTGAGCCCAACTCATTCTCCTCCTGAGAGGAAATTGTTCTCCTTTTCCATTTGGCATTCATTTTTTCCAGTCTTCCATACCTTTGTCTACCCTCCTTGACTTTCTCCTTTGAATCCACCAGTTCCTTCTCTTTCTCTTTCTCCAAATTCACCCTTTTATCAGGTGTGGTCTTCTTTCTCTCCTTAGGGGACCTGCTAGGCGAGAGTTCAAGGGTGGGGGCCCTAAGTCCAGTAATTCTCAGAGGGACTTGAAAGGGATGAGGGTTATGGATAGCAGGGATATCAACCTCCACAATTATAGGAGGTAAAAGGGCCAAGTGAAAATGGTATAGGAGAAACATTAACCCTTGGTGAAGGATAGTGTAATTGGCACCTTTTAAAAAAAAATTCTCTTTCACATCAACAACAATATCAACAAATTCATGCAACAAAAAGAAAGGAATGGACAGGCTATTACAATGCCTAAAATGTCTTAGGAGGGAAAAATGATAGTAATAGAAAACACCGTACCTTCCTTCATGCATTAGATACTTGATCAACACCAGATACTTCAAGCATTACTAATTGTTATTTATGTGACTGTTTCTTATATCTTTGTATCTAAAAATACTCATTTTTGTAAATAAACACATCCTAGACAATTCTAAACAATAAGGAACAATTACATCACAAGGAGCATTCATTATATGAACATTTAGATTGGAATACTGAAAGAACACATTTACATCAAAATAGGTCATTGTAGACTTCAATTTTTTGCTCCCAATCAAACTCCTAAGGTCTTAAAGTAAACATATCAAGGGGTTTGACAAAGGAAAATCCAACCCTCATGATCTAGTAGCTTACCTAAAGTATCTCTAGATACCAACATTCCTTTGGCATCATTAGGAAAGAAAAGCTTTGGCAACTGGGTCATAAAATTTTGGAAACTACTAAATGATGATTCCACCTACTTTAGTTTCTAGGCTAGTTATTCATGCTACCTAAGATTAAATCTAAGCCATAGGATCAACCCATAGAAAATTTATGGTTTACATAAGTTTTGAAGTAGTTAACACATGAAAATCATTAAAAGTTTTGTAGTGTGACAAATTGATTTTAGAAGTCTACATACAACACCTTTATTCCATAGTCATTTTAAGAGTGAAGTATAACTACTTTCTACATTTTTCTTGTAAATATCATTTTATATTTTAGAAAAATTATTAAGCTCAATGAAAACTAGGTTTATATTTTGGATCTTGTTAAGATTCTTGTAATCTTATTGGTTATTACTCCATGTATGTGTATGTGTGAATTCTTCTTTATGGTTTCATTTATAGATTTACATATCAATATTTTTCTTATAAGCTTTGGGAACAATTTATATTTTCTTTCTTCCTACCTTTCATTTATTAATTTATGTATTTAGCAAGCCACTCTAAATTCTAATATTCCTTTGTGTATAGGTAAATATTCAATTTGTTTAGTCAAGCTCAAATCATGCAAATATTGGAGGGGTTAGAAATAACAAAGATTAAATCATGCATATAAAACTTAAAAATATAAGGACTCCTTACAACATTCGATAAAGACTAAACAAGTTTACACATAAAGACTCATTTGATATGCTCTCTTTGGAGATGGGGGTGTGCTTTCTCTCAAGACACAAATACTTTAATACTCAAGTGATTTTTGTTTGATTGATGAATGAAAATTTAAATACAAAGATAATGGAATATTGTAAAAGCTCAAGAACTAATATGAGGAACTAGTATCAAGCTCTTGAAAAATGGATATGATGAAGATCCATGCTCATGAATTACAAGAAATCATGCATATGAGAATCCGAAAAGGATTATTTTAACCAACATGGTATTGTGATCCAAGAAATAAATTAAGAATAATATATACTAAAAACAATTAGAAAATTCTAGAGATAAAATAGCACAATAAAAAAGCAATTGTAAGTGATTGACCTAGCTCTTAGCAAGGCCCATATCTATAGATTTTTGGGTGAAAGATAGAGGGTTGGATGAGGTGGCACCCATGTGGAATCCACATATGAGCTAGCTAAGAGACACATAGGCTAGATTGGATGGTCATAAAAAGTCAACAAAGAGAATTTATGTTTTGAGAGAAAAGATCAAAACATGCATATAAAACTTAAAAATACAAGGACTCCTCACAACATCTGATAAAGACTAAAAAAGTTCACACATAAAGACTTGTTTGATCTGCTCCCTGAGGAGATGTGGGTGTACTTTCTCTCAAGACACAAATACTTTAATCCCCAAGTGATTTTTGTTTGATTGATGAATGGAAATTTAAATACAAAGATAATGGAAGATTTGAAAAACTCAAGAACTAATACAAGGAACTAGTATCAAGCTTTGAATAATGGATATGATGAGGATCCAAGCTCATGAATAACAAGAAAGAATGCATATGAGAATCTAAAAAGGATTATTTTAACCAACATGATATTGTGATCCAAGAAATAAATTAAGAATAATATATACTAAAAATAATTTAAAAATTGTAGAGCTAAACTAGCATGATAACAAGGCAATTTTAAATGATTGACTAGCTCTTAGAAAGGGCTCTATCTATATATTTTTGGGTGAAAGCTAGAGGATTGGATGAGGTGTCACCCATGTGGAATCCACATATGAGCCAAATAGGAGACACATAGGCTAGATTGGATGGTTATTAAAAAGTCAACAAAGAGAATTTAAGATTTGAGAGGCTCAAGGTTGCTTGCACAAGTGTGAACAACATTGAAGAAAGGAGTGAGGGATAAGATTATAAGGAGTTGGAGAGTTTAAGGAAGTTGATGGTCTCCTTGGGAAAGGTTTCTCACACATGTGCAAGAAAATAATTAGCACTGATGGGTTATGGAATCACTTTTTGAGGTTAGTGGAGTGATTAGAAAAAGGGTAGGTTTGGCAAGCGATGGATGTAGGGTAGGTGTCTAGGTAAGGTTTCAATTTAATTTAAATTAAATGTAAACTAACCAAGGTTTATAAGAGTATTAGAATGTGTAGGATTTTAAATAAATATGAATTTATTTAAAGTGAGATTTTATAGAGGGAATGTATTAAATAAAATATAATATATTAGAAAGGGGGTATTTAAATCATATTTAAATAATTTAGGATATAAACTTGATTTTATTAAATAAGTACATGAATATAACATCAATAATTAATTAATTAAAGCTAACTATAATGCTATATATAGAAATTACTAATTAAAATTTAATTAATAAGGACAATTTTGGATGTCTACATTTTCCTCTCATGAGTATCACAAGTGGCCTCACACTAAAGAAAATACAATAAGATGTCCCAAAGAGTCATGCCATAGTAGTGACAATGATAGGTTGTGTCCTCTTGAGAAAAAACACAGAGGGATTTTTGTGGAATTTTTTTGAAGAGGGAAAATGGGAAGGAATTGAGAAGAAAAGGAGATAAAAGAGGATACATTGCATGACTATCGAAATGACAGGTGAAAACTTTCAAAAAAGTGGAAAGTATTAGCATGAATGCTGATGGTATTCCTTTAAAGGAGTATCCTAAGAATTGATAGAACAGTTGAGTTGATTGACACGTTGTATTCAGGACTATGTTTGTCATTGATGTCAACATGGTATTGTTTCTGTAAAGACTAAAAAAGTGGAAGACCGAGAATGAGGTTGTATGAGCTGTGTATTGATGATGAGGCATCACAAGTGGCCTCACACTAAAGAAATTAAAATAAGATGTCCCAATAGAAATTGGGTGGCTAAGAGTCATGCCAAAGCAGTGAAAACAAGAGGCTGTGCCCCCTTGAGAAAAAAACATAGAGGGATTTTTGTTGAAAAAGGAAACTGAGAAGGAATTGAGAAGAAAATGAGACAAAAGAGGATACATTGCATTACTATAAAGAGGATAGGATAAAACCTTTGAGAAAGCAGAAGCCATTAGCATGAATGCTAATGGTATTCCTTTGGGGGAGTATCCTAACAATTGATAGAATAGTTGAGTTGATTGACATCTTGGATTCATGATTGTGTTTGCCATTGATGTCAACATGGTATTGTTTCTGTAAAGATTGGAAAAGTAGAAGACAAAGAATGAGGTTGTACAAGTTGTGTATTGATGATGAGGTCAAGCACAATTGAGGACATGTTCTACAATATGTCATGATGACATGGACAAGTGCACATGCAAAAAAGTGAAGATTATTGGAAATTTGATTGAAAAGATCATTGTAAGAAGAAGATTGATTGAGAGGGAAATTGTTGTTAAAAGAATGTTTTCAATCATTTTTTTGTCATTGATGTCAAACCTACTATTTTCTGGAATCACAATTGCTTATAATATCCAAGTACTATCACTAAGTTGATTAATGAAGAGGATTTAATCAACAAGATGTAACAAAAGCACCAAGGAAAATGTTGAGTTATGTTTTTGTAATGAAGTGCAAGAATCAGTTAAGACAATGGTTAAATGATGTATTGGTAACATACTTGAAGATATAGAGGTTGGTCACACTTAGAAACATTAGAAGTATAAGCTGTAACAAAGTTGACTGGAAAGCTTAAACTAAATCTATTAGTGGGTGCTAAGCAAGCTAGTTTAAGCAAGCAAATTTTCAATTGGAGCCGAGCAAATTGAAAATTTGGTGGGTGTTGAGTGAAGTTCAAGTGCTAAGTGATATACAAGGAGCCGAGTGTTAGAAAATCTTAGTAGGTTTCGAGCATCAGTAAAATGTAGTTGATACCGAGTAACACAGTATGTGCTGAGCACCATAATTTTAATAGTGCCAAGCTACTGCATTATTGGAAATGTTGAAGATTCGCTAGATCTGAGCCGACAAAGTTGTTACCTTGAACTTTGTGAATCAATTGGAGGATAAGGATGATGAGCTGGTGGCATAGAATTCTATGTAAATTATTTTTGAGTGAATTCAAGTGGATTCTTCATGATATTTCTAGAAGGAACATAATATGGGTTAGATTCAATGAATCCTACCTAATCCATATGAATTGAAATTAAAGGAGAGAAGAATCGAGTGGGAAAGGAAGTTCCAAATTTCTATTTAAGGAGTCATAGGCCAAGAAGTCAAAGCCACTGGTGTGCCAAAATTGTGAAGTGGTAGAAGGGTATCAAGGAGAAGACATTTAGGACAAGGAAGAAGAGAGCATAGAGACTCTTCTTCGATAAGTGTTTAGAAAGATATGATTGCACTAGTACATTGAGCATGGGGACTCAAGGAGACAAAGCTTGAAAGGAGGGCAAGCTATCAGAGTTGTAGAGACTAAAAGCCAAGCAAATGAAGAAGAGTTGAAGAGTGATATGATATCTACAAGTTAAGTTGTACACTGTAATCGAGTCAAAACCCCTTATTGTTACTCTCTAGCAATTGTATCAGTTAGGGTAAAGGAAAACCCTATGGACTTAGGTTGGTTTAACAACCATTTGTAAATCTTTTAATAGGGTGGCATTTCAAGTGAATTTTCTAAAGTCCTCTAACTAGGCCCACTTCTAACAGAGTGGTTAAATCCTTTAACTAGGTCATATTTAACAATGTATAGTAGCCTTTAACAGGGCAGGCCTTTCACAGGGCATCACTTTAGAAGAGTGAGAATTGAGTAGCATGTTACTAGTGTTTTTTATCAAATTGGGTTTCCACATAAATCTTTGTGCTATGTGTTGATCTTTTCATGTGTTATGCTTGCATGTTGATTTACAGTAACTTGTTGAATAGGAAAGTTAAAGCTAGGATGAATGAATAAGTTTGATGGGCACACTTGATGAAAAGTTTGAATTGGAAATTTGGACCTTGAATAACTAATTCACCCCCCCTTAGTTATTCTAAAGCATTCCTAACAATTGGTATTAGAGCCATCTGCTAATTTAGTTTTAAGGTACTAGAAGCGGGAAGATCAGGATGTCCAAGAAAGAAGTACCTAAGTTCAACAAAGACAACTTTATTGCATGGTAGAGCTTGATGAAATTGTACCTTGGATCAATAGGTGATTATGCAAAAACCTCAATTGGAATAGAACATGTAGACCCAGTTCGACCCCTCTCTGTAGATGATTTGAACAAGAGGAAGGAGCACAATTAGGCAATGCCGGAGATTGCCTCTACACTTAGTTATGTGGAATTTGATGACATCAAAGGATGTGATACTAAATTTAAGATGTGGAAAGCCCTATCAAATATCTATGAAGGGGATCAGAATATTCAAAGAGTAAAAAGAGAAAGGCTCAGAGGAAAGTTTGATGACATGAAAATGGAGGAAGGTGAAAACGCTGCTCAATATGCTGCTAGAATGAAAGAAGTGGTAAGTGCAATAAGAATCTTGGGTGGTCAATTGGAAGAAGAGATTTTTAATAGAAAATACTTGAGAACCCTACTCCCTATCTATGCTATTAGAGTTTTAGCCATCCATTAGCTAAGGTGTGTACAAGGAAACACATTAACCTTTGAAGGAATAGTGGGAAGACTTAATGCATTTGAACTGTCAAATTTGGACAACTACAAACTTAAGAACCTTGAATCTACTTTCAAGGCCAAGTTGACATTGAAGGACATTGAGGAGTGAAATCAAAGAAGAGTAGAAAAGGAGAACATACATCCAGTGATAGTAGCATAGATGAGGAAGATGTAGAATAGTTGGAAGCACTACTGGGTAGAAGATTCCATAGAGGCAAAGGTAAATTCAAAGGTAAGCTCCCTATCATTTGTTTCAATTGCAATGACGTAGGTCATATTGCTGCAAGATGTACACAAAAGAAGAAAAACAAATAAGGAAACAAGTACAAGAACAAGAGAGAAGACGATAACATAGATTACAAGTCAAATGGCAAAAGATGCTACATTATTGAAGAAGATTCTGATGAGAATGATGATAAAGTAGTCTATGCAGCCATGAAGGATGAATCCGATGAAGATGAAGATGAAGCAATAGCACTGGTAACTTGTGTGAATAGGAATGACAAGTGGATTATAGACAATGGATGCTCACATCACATGACGAGAGATAAAAGTAAGTTTATTACCTTTACTCAATATGATGAAAATAGTGTTAGATTTGGAAATGATGCTTCATGTCAAATCAAAGGAAAAGGTTCCATTAAACTTACAGAGAAAAGTTCATGTGATAATACATACTATGTTGAAGGATTGAACTACAATCTATTGTGTGTATCACAATTAGGCAATGTAGGTTGCAAAGTAGAATTTGGAAACAAAACTGCCAAGATCTATGACACTAATGGAAATTTGATAGGAAAAGGTGTACAAACTAGGAGTAACTTGTTTTACCTAGATATGGAAGATGCAACCTATCTTGTTGTTAGACTTGATGATGTGTGGTTATGGCATAAAAGATTGTGTCATGTTAACTTTGACAATCTAATTAGCATCAACAAAAAGAAGAAAGTCAGAGGTTTTCCTAAGCTAAAGAAGCCTGAAAACACAATGTGCAAAAAATGTCAACTAGGGAAGATGACTAAGTCTAGTTTGAAAAGAAAAACATACACTTTCCAAAGAAGTACTAGAGCTAGTCCATACAGACTTATGTGGTCCAATAAAAGTACAAAGCTACATAGGAGATAGATACATAATGCTATTTGTAGATGACTATTCCAAGATGATGACAACCATGCTCTTAAAGAAAAAATCTGATGCATTTCAAATGTTTAAGTGGTATTTGGCTAGAGTTGAGAAGGAAACAGGAAAGAGTCTGAAGTGTCTAAGGTCAGATGGAGGAGAGTTTACATCAAAAGAACTTGAGATATTTTGCAATGATAAAGGAATAAAGAGACAAACATTAGCACTACGAACTCCGCCATAGAATGGTATTGTAGAAAGAAGAAATAGATCATGTTAGAAGTTGTAATCTTTCCTTGGTGTGTTTATAAACCAAGGTTAGACTTCCTTTCTTTATTGTTATAATATATTAGGATATAGGCCAAGGTATCCTAATATATTTCTTTTTTGTCCTTTTTCCACTACATCTTATTTTGTCCTCTAGTGGAATATGTGAGGACAAATATTTATTGTAATTTGCAATTTAGATTATTCCTCCTTAAGAGGAATCTCACACTTGGCCTCACACACTTATGAATGGTGGCATTCATAGACATGGGAGTTACATTCTAACTCCTCTCTCTCATCTCTATTTAAGAGATGACCCTCCTCTCTCATTTCTAATGAGGTTTTCTTCCTCTTCTCAAATATTATATGAGTGATAGCTCTCTCTTCAGCTCTCTCTCTTCTTAAGCTTTTCATGCCTCATTCATAATGTCACAAGGGGTCTTCTTTGCTTTCCCCTTTCCAAATATCTTGTCTCATGTTGTTGGATCTTGAAGCTTTCTCTCTCCTATCTTATGGTAATACTTTTTCATGCATTAACTCGCTTAGATTCTTTCTTGGTTTTGCTTATTTACATACTTCTTTTTCCATTTCTAACATGGTATCAGAGCAGTTTAATCTTTGTTTTTGAGTGTTTCCATGAAGGTACGATTCGAAGGAGACTCTTGAGAGAGATTTCACTAATTTTTTTAAATCTTCTTAAGTTGGAAGAAATTGAATTTTTTTTTGGGTTTGGCTGGTTTACCGCCAAACCTGATTAACTTCTGTTTGCTCTAATTTGTGCAGGTTTTGATATATTGTTGATAAAAAAATAATTTTTTTTTTTCTTTTAACAAGTAGCATTTATAATTCTTATTTTAATAGTATTTTTTCTTCTTTTAAAAAATATTTTCTTCACGCTACCTTTTGGATTCTTTCCGGTTCCGTTTCGAATAGCCATCGGTTCTCTTTGCCTATTCTTTGGTTCAAGCTTTTGCCGTTGATGGTGTTTTTTTTTGGGATCGATTTTGATGGAGACTGGTTCGTTGTGGTTCTTCCTCCTCCATCCTTCCTGTGATCTCGTTGTTATTTCAGGGTTTGTTTTGCAGGCCGAGCCTCTTCCCTCCATCCATGGAATCTTCTGGATTCGCTGATGGAGGTCCAGGCGTCACTTTTTTTTCCCTTTGGGCTTCTTTTCGGCTACCCCTGCTAGTCTTTGTGCCAACCCTTGTTGGTCTTCGTGCCAGTGTTTGGCACTTTGTGCATTTGGCTCCCCCGTCGTTGTCAGATGCTGTGTTCTGGCCACGTTCGAGCCTCGGCCTTCTCCCCTCCACGCTCAGTCTCAGGCCTTTGGCCCCCTTTGGATGCTGCCTCCTTGCTGTGCAGTCACCGCTTCAAGCCCTTCAGTCTCATCCATAGCAATTGTTCGCACCAACGGAATATAAAATGCTTGGCAGGCCTCATCCCTTAGCCCCTTCATCTCATAACATGATGATTTAACATTTGAATCCATGCCTTCTGCTTCTTCATTTTTCATTCTTCTTGTGATGACTTCTTGTGTTTTGCGTTTATGTCTATATTTTCTATGTTCATATCTCATCTATGTTTATTTGTATTGAGTTTCAGTGTATTTTTCTAGATGTATAATTTTGTGGATATCATATTATTGGTAAAGACTTTTTTTATAGTTTCATAGTCTATAGTTTTTCCGCGAGATGATTCTGTTGGTAATAATTTGGTAACATTTCCTAAAGAAAATCTCTAATATATTTTGAACTAATTTTGTTTTCATAAAAAACCTTATTCTTATCTTGTAACCAGGGCCTTTTATAGATCTAGCTGGTTCTAAACTTAGATGGAGATTTATAATTATAATATGCTTTTTTTGAAATCTTTTTCATAGATCCATTTTGTGTGCATTCATGGTAGCCGGTTGTATCTTTCATGCTATCCCGGATATTACCTATGAGCATTGATTTAACCATTTTGAAGATGACCATGTAGAAGGCGAGCTCTGCTGCTGCAGCTTCATATATTTTCCTCAATCTGTAGTTGCTAGTCATTCATTTGTAGGTTTCTTTTTTAGATGATTGCTTGTTATGGTGAGATTTTTAAAAGTAGAATCAGATCGATTGCTGTAAGATTTTTTTTTTCTTTTTTTGAGCTCTCGACAGAGGCATCATTTGCTTTTATCATTGCCTTTTGTCAACCTATTTTTGGCATGTAATCATTCATTGTCAGACAGCTCAATATGCAATTGCAAACTCAAGTGCAATATTTTACTTCAAATCTCTTTTACTCCTTTGTTGCGATTATTTTCAATATAAGTTTAAACTAATTAAATCCCTTCCATTTAATATAAGATTTTACTTCTGTTTTATTTAAAATTACGTGGTTTTAAGTAAAAAAAAAAAAAGGGAGAAGTTTAAGGATAATTTTTTTTGAGAAGTTTTCTTAGAATTAAAATATTACAACTAATCAAAGTTTTATTATTTTTTTAAACATAAAAAGTTAAGAGTTATTTTTTAATAAATAAATATCCTCATTTATAATTCCTTTCTTGCCATAATCTAGGAGGATTCTTATCTTTGTTGGTGGGCCCATCCTTTCTATCTTCTCACTTGTGTTCACCTTGCATGGAGATTTTAACTAATAACTTATGCTTATTGCTCTTCCAAATACTTCTTTTTATCTCAATTTATTTAGGTTTATGAGTTATCTTACACTATTGCCTTCATTATTCAATGATTTGATTTTGCTATGTTCTATTGATCTATCTGCACATGGTTGCAGTTTTATGCTTTTATAGCATCTCTTTATGCTCATAGTAGCATTTCATGGTTTAATACCATTATTTTATTATATATATTTTTGTAAGTTGCATCGGGAGCCAATTTATCAAGGTTAACTATGGTGGACCCGACAGTTTTAAACTGACTCATAGTTTCCTTATTTGGCCCATGGAGTATCCCTCCGACCTATAATTGGTGTGCACTTACATCAATGGAGTTTCCCTCCATTTGTTCCACTTTGTTCCTCAATGCGAGGATGATATTTTATGGGGATTTCCCATTCTAAATTCCTTGTCTCCTTAGTGTATGCTCCTAGTTGTGATTTATTCATGGTATGACTTCCTACACCTTGCTCATGTTTCAGCGTATAGGTGACAAGGCTACCATATCTTGGAGCACTCAAATATTGGAGACTCTATTTGAGAAAGTTGTTTTGACCCATGTTGATCTTTTTCCTCATGGCAATGATTTTGGTTGTCCATGATGGATTTCTTATTTGAAGGCAATATGTTGTTTCTCCTCAGAAACCCTTCCTTTGGTTCACATCGGCAATAATTCTTGAAAAATTGTAACTTGAATTATTTGGTGCTTGAGGCACATGTTCTACTTATTTATTATTGTCTCTCTTATATTTCTTTGATAAATATACAATGTGATAATGTTCTGCATACTTTATTGCCTAGATCATGGGTCATGTAGGTGATGGAGTCACGACCCATTCACCTGTAGTGGGATGACTCATTAGAGGACTGTCTATATCCATGTGATTGATGCAATATTGATGCAGGTTTCATTTGTTGGCCTTGTCTATGATCATTTGTGCATTTATATGTTCTGTAATGAGAGATTATTGCATCTATTATGATCATTTTGAGCTTATGACTTATTTTCTTAGATATCATGTTAACTCCATTTCATGTTGGTGAACACATTCATTTATCCTCATCTCTCTTAGTTCCTCCTTGATTAAATTATTATAACTTCATTTTTTTACTAACTTGTCCATTCAATGTAATTCTACTTGTGGATAGTTGTCTTGTTTTTTGTTCTCTATTTTTTTCAAGTGATCCATCAAGGAACCTTCTCGATTTTTGACATATGAAGATGTGTCTATGCTTCCACTTGATCACATTCAAAGGACTCATGTAATTCTCTTGGATCTGCATATGTACCATATGGCTTGAAGATAATCAAATGACTTCATATTGAAGATTAAGTTGCAGATTGTTGTAAATTCTGGGTTTAATACCCTTTGATGTAATTTCCCCAAGTAAAGATTAAAGGGGGGTGTTAGAAGTTGTAATCTTTCCTTGGTGTGTTTATAAACCAAGGTTAGACTTCCTTTCTTTATTGTTATAATATATTAGGATATAGGCCAAGGTATCCTAATATATTTCTTTTTTGTCCTTTTTCCACTACATCTTATTTTGTCCTCTAGTGGAATATGTGAGGACAAATATTTATTGTAATTTGTAATTTAGATTATTCCTCCTTAAGAGGAATCTCACACTTGGCCTCACACACTTATGAATGGTGGCATTCATAGATATGGGAGTTACATTCTAACTCCTCTCTCTCATCTCTATTTAAGAGATGACCCTCCTCTCTCATTTCTAATGAGGTTTTCTTCCTCTTCTCAATTATTGTATGAGTGATAGCTCTCTCTCCCTCTCTCTCTCTTCTTAGGCTTTTCATGCCTCATTCATAATGTCATAAGGGGTTTTCTTTGCTTTCTCCTTTCCAAATATCTTGTCTCATGGTGTTGGATCTTGAAGCTTTCTCTCTCCTATCTTATGGTAATATCTTTTCATGCATTAACTCGCTTAGATTCTTTCCTGGTTTTGCTTATTCACATACTTCTTTTTCCATTTCTAACAGATCAGTAATAGACTATGCTAGAACCTTGATGATGGAGAAAAATGTTGCTTTAGAGTACTGGAGAGAAGCTCTAAGCACTGTTGTTTACACCTTGAAGAGAGTCAAAGTCAAGAAAGGAACAATTGCAACACCTTTTAAACTATGGTATGGTCACTCACCTAATGTGAAACATTTCAAAGTCTTTTGTTGAAAATGCTATATTTTTAAAGATACTAGAAATGGCAAGTTTGATGCAAAAAGTGATGAAGGCATATTCCTTGGATACTCCACTAGAAGTAAGGCATATAAGTGTTTGAATACTAACACTAACAAGATAATGGAAAGTGCAAATGTAAATTTTGATGAGCATGCAACATTCTAGGTTGAAAAAACTAAGCAATCAGAAGATTATAGATCCTTTGTATACTTCTATGAAGGAATGACTGTTGAAGATAATGATGCCAATCAAGTTGGGAATGAACAACAAATTTCAGTATTAGCCGAGTCACAACCAGTGAATGCCAAGCTGTATTCAAAAGTCGAGTTGCAGAATGAAGAAAATGCACATTTTGACTCTGAAAATAGTACACATGAAAAAGATGATGAAACACTAGATGGAGAAGAGAAAAATGACTTTGAAGCTAAAGGATCAAACATGGAAAGAAGGATAGAACTAAGACTAGCTAAGTATGTAAGAATAAATCACCCTATAGATCAAATCATTGGCCACAAGGATGCTAGACCAATGACAAGGAATAGAGTAAGGAATGAATCATGTCTGCTAAGAAAGGTTGAGCCCAAAATAGTAAAAGATTCACTACAAGATGATGACTAGTATAAAGCTATGGAAGAAGAGATAGATCAGATTAAGAAGAACAAAACCTGGACCCTAGTTCGTAGACTAGCTAATAATAATGTAATTGGTACCAAATGGGTATTTAGGAATAAACATGATGAGAATGGTGAGATAACAAGAAACAAAGCCATACTAGTTTGCAAAGGCTATGCACAAGAAGAAGGATTGAATTATGGGGAAACATTTTCCCCTGTTGCAAGAATAGAAGGATTAAGAACACTACTTGTATATGCTGCTTACATAGGTTTCAAGGTCTATCAAATGGATGCAAAGTCTACTTTTCTAAATGGTACAATGGAAGAGGAAGTTTACATAGAACAACCAAAAGTATTTGTTGATGTCAAAAACAAGGATATGGTCTGCAAATTGCATAAGGCACTCTATGGTTTGAAGCAAGCACCTAGAGCATGGTATGAGAGACTGCACAAATATCTTATGAAGATAGGATTTGAGAGAAAAGATGACAACAACAATTTGTATATCAAGGCTGAAAAAGGTAAAGACATTTTGATATATGAAATCTTTGTTGATGACATCATATTTGGAGTAAAAGATGTTCTATGCAAAGATTGTGCTAATAAAATGAAACATGAGTTTGAAATGTCAATGTTTGGAGAAATCAAATTCTTTGTTGGATTGCAAGTACATCAATTGAAGTATGACATATTTGTGAGCCAATAAAAATATATCAAGGAGATACTCAAGACATTTGGATTAGAAGACTCAAAACCAGTCAGCACACCAATGGTAATAGGACATAAGTTATCCAAGAATGATGAGTCAGCTAAAGTGAATCAGACAATGTATAGATCAATGATTGGAAAGTTGTAGTATGTTGTACATAGTAGACCAGATATTGCATTAGCAGTTGGAATAGTAACAAGATTTTCTACAAATCCAAGGGAAAATCAACTGATGGCAGTTAAAAGAATGTTGAGGTAACTAAAAGGAACTGATGACTTTGGTTTGTGCTACAAGAGGAGTGAAAAGTTTGAGCTAAGAGCCTAAACTGATGCAGATTGGGGAGGCAATATTGATGAAAGAAAAAGCACTAGTAGAGGAGCACTTTTCTTGGGAAGAAGATTGATTACTTGCACTAGCAAAAAGAAAAGTTGTACCTCACAGTCCACAATAGAAGTTGAATATGTTGCAGTTGCTATCAATTGCACCAATATTGTATGGATCTATTGGTGTTTAAAACTACTGAATCAACAAAATGTTCAATAACAAAATGATAACACTCACATAACCTAAGGAATAGCCAATTCCTATTAACAATTACATAAGTAAACCATTTGGATCCAAATTCAACAAAACCAAGGATGGTTTCCTACTCTTTAGGCTTTGCAAAACCAAGGCCGGTATACCTAGGGGATAACTCACTAGGATATTGCTACATGAGACTTAATTTAGTTTCATTCTGATTCTCATCCTCTATCCTTGTCACATTTGCAATTTATCCATTTGTTGATATTCTCTAGTTCATATATGTCCCTCTTAAGCATATTTGGTCCTAATTTTTTTAAAGTTTACAATTACTTTTGGGAATAGCAACTACCTAATATCTAGAAGTAAAATATAAATGAGTGCTGACCAACATTATAACTCTAAACAAAATGGAACAAGAATGATTTTAAATTTGAAATATTTGGATATGTAGCAGCAAAATTTACTCTCTAACACCTCTGATTTATATGACCAGTGCTTTATCCATAGGGGCAAAGAGTCAACTATTAGTAGGAGATCTTGTTCAATTAACTTGTAATTGAATTTATCAATTCTAATCACCTATTCCCATTCCTATGAAATATCCTTTTCATAAACTCAAGAATTCTATTGATCTACTAAAGCATTTACATAATCCTTTGAATTAAAAGCAACAATAAACCAATATACAACCCATCTAGACTGCATTTAACCAAATGAACCATATTCAAATGATCTCAAAATTAATAAACTCATGAAATGGAGACATAAAATAATGACACAAATCTAGTGCAAGTGCCCTTTTGTATTATCCTTTTGCTGATTAATACAAGAACCAATAGAGACTCAATGAAGAACCCATGAATTCATGCTGATACTGTCATTTTCTATTTGACATCAGAAAAGTACATAACTAGGAGTAAACTAAAAAACAACTACACACAATTGGACCAACTGTACTATTTCTTGACATTCCCAAAAAATACATTAGAATTTAGACCCTTTTTCCAGCCCTGGGATCTCACTTATATATGTGAGATGCAACAAGCTTCAGGCTTGGAAAATTTGACAAGTGTCCATAAAAACAAAACTTAATGTAATAGAAAGCTAACACATCAATATATACTTTGGTAGGCCCATTTCTATTACATCATAACAAGTTACTTGCTCTTTTGATTCACCACCACTATTCTGATTCTTCTAAATATTCTATCACCAAGCTAGTCAATGATGAGTCTTGTGGTGTTTCTAAATCAATTTTTACCCTTGGATTTCACTATTTTCATCTTGGATGGACACCATTACTTTTACCCTCGATTGCTCCTCTATCATGTCCACATCCTCAACTTTTTTACCTGCAATTGAAGCTAACTGGTGACCTTCATCTTCTTCATTTTTTAGATCTGGTACTGAGGTGTCAATAATCTGCACCTCATCATCCTCTATCTCATCTTCATCTATTCCAACTTCCTCAAATTTCTCATTAGAAGCAATATCCACCATCCATGTGTCAAACATTGTATCATCTAGCCAGTTGAATTACAAAAAAATCATTCTGTCTTTTGAGCACATACTCGACCTCATTATCAATAGTAACAAAATCCTATTTCAAAGAATCAAAGAATAACTGAAACTGTACCAACTCTTCAATTGAAGTGGCCCACCACGCATGTCCTTTTTCATTTATGATTTTATTCATCCTTAAATAGAACAAATCATCTAATTGTTTGGTCTACTCATCTTTGCTTTTCAATTGATTCTTTTTGTCTATAGCATATGGAAACAAATCAAATTTTTGGCTCTTGTACTTAGTCAAGTAGCCCACTATTATTCTTTGCAAACAAACCCTCCTATCATCAAAATCTAACATATCAATGAAAATGTCATAAATCCTTTCAATTTGGTCATGGGATGACCTTATGACTGCATAGCACAAAAATGTCACCTCTCTTCTTCTTCTTTTATTCCCCCACTTATTCATAATAGTCTTTAAAACCTCATCTTTCACTTTCAATTCTTCCCAAATGTTTACTACCCTTGCTAATTGATAATAAAACAATGATCACTCAATTTTTCTGCAAGGTAGATGAAATATTTTCTTAATTTATCTTCATATTGTATATTTAGCTCCACATGTAAGGCCCACAACTTGCTTTTTTCTTCTTCAAAATCTTCAATTGTATAATATTTTGGCCTTTGGGTGTGTCTAGTATTTCTACAAGGGGGATGGATTTGAAAGGTTGCACTGGAGGACGAGGGTATGTTATTCTAGGCCTTGTGGACCTCCCCATTAGCTTGTTCCCAAGCTCAATTCTCTTTTTTACCTCCTTATTGTAGGCCTCAAGAATTGTTTCATATTTACTTTATAGTTCAAACATGGCCTGTTCTTCCTTCTTAGCAGTAGCCAAATTTTTTTTGGATGAACCCACATTCCAATGTGCTACCTGCACATGAGAGGTATCATCAACTCTCCTTACAATTATGTTTGCCATCAATCTAGACTCATTTGGTTATGATGATTTGGCTTTGGATCCTCTTCTTAATGACCAACTGACCAATGCAACCTGATCTTCACTAAATATAGTTTCTTGGAAGTCTTTTTTACTTTGATCTTGCAAATTCAATTTATTTGAAATAGAATTGAAAACTAAGGCATCAATAGTGTCCCAATTTGGTAACAATAAAATGTTTGATGCCCTCACCATTTGCCTTCCCTCCTCAGGGCTTATATCCTAAAATTCTTTTATCATTTCTTCTTTTATTTGGTTCTGGATGGAGGCTTCATCCATTTTTGGATGCTCTATTTTCAACCTTTTGCATCTTTCTCCAAAATTATTCATATTTACCCTCCATGCAAATTGATGGAAAGTGCTAGACTTTACAAAACTGTCATCAGCCAAAAATTGATGACTTGCTTGTTCTAACACAGGGTCCAATTCCCTGCATCTATAGTCAGCTATTGTTAAATCCAAACTTGGTGGAGGAGGTTCTTGATGGTTACCCTCATCTAACTCTACTTGGGTAATAAAAATACCTCCCTGTGATCCCATCTGCTCAATTTTCTCACTAGTGAGCTATTCTTCACTAATCCTCAAAGGGGATTGAGTGGGTGAATATTCCTCAACTTGAGGACTCTTTTTCTTCATTACCTTCTACCTCTTGGGAGAAGGTTCATCAGGCCTCTCCTCTTCGACTACATTGGTGGATCCTATTATTTTCTTGCCCTTATCTATAGGAGCCCTTTTATTCTGAATTATAGTATAACCTGGTCTCTTTTGAACAACTATTTGACTAGCTCCTATATTGGGAGTGAAAACCAGCCTCCTCATGACATCTCTGGCCTTATCTAGGTATGAATCAATAAAAAAATATTTCTTCTGATTCATAGCTTCCATTATTTTAGGGAAGGTATTCATGAGTTTATTTATTTTTTCAGCCTCTATATTAGCATTATCTAGAGGACTATATTTTTGATCAAAACAATGAATGAATTTTAAAACCCAGGAATAGACTCTCCACTTTTCCTTTTTAGTTTCTTGTTCCTGCAATGAGAATTCATTCCTTATAATGTTCTCTAGATAATATGAGTAATGTTTTACATATTGCAATTTAATCCTATGTCTCAAAGTCCAATTAAAGAAGCCCTCAGTGTCACAAAAATGGGGATGAGAAACAACCATTTTGTATTGATCTAAAATTTTATGCAAAAAGAGCCAAACCCCTTTGGTAATCACAAACTGGTGTGCCACAGTGCAAGTAGGAAAAAATGACTCAAGTGATCTTTTCAATAGAATAATTTCCTCCACTCCTCCTAACTGCCACAAAACTTTAGCCATTCCTACCTTTATGGGTACTTGGTAGGGCAACACATGAGGGCTCCCCTTAAAACCATAAATTCTAAAAATAGTAGAAATAAAGAAAGGAATAATATCTCCCCAATTGTGTGAAACTTTCAAATCATTGGGGTTATCCATAGGCCTAATAAGATTCATTAGTGCCTTGGGGATTCTAGGATTATCACTCAAATGAGGCATCTCAATTTGGAGGCAAAATACCTATCAAATCTGACAAAACTAGCCTTATCTACATCCCAGGTCATATCTACACTCCACAACTGGACTGGTAGTGCTTCCCCGTCCTCCTTTCTATTCAATTCCATCTCTTTACCAAAATATGCCACTCGCTTAAACAATAACATGTGCATCAATAGAGAATAGTGCCCAAAGGTCTTCTCCACTTTCCCTTTGGCAATTCTAACCAAACCAACATGGACTTCTTTAGCTAAAAAGGAAGCAAAATAAAAAATAACATCTACACCAAAAGAGCCAATTTGAACCATCATACACATAAGGCCAATGGGCATGAAATCCTGCTTGTCTTCAAAAACATGACATAGGGTCCTGTATATCTCTACACCCTGAGAAGTGAAAAGACTATTCTTAAAAGGTTCCCTAGAGGTTGTAGTGATTACTAGAAAAGTTCCTATTGTGCCAATATGTGCCCTCAATGCACCTCCCCTAATCACATCCTTCTTTGCTTTGTATTCATTTTTTAGTTTTGGCAGATTAATTGGCACATGTATCCTTCCATCTCCCCCACTCCATGCTTCCATCTTACCACCTATCCAAGCTATTCCACCATCTATAATCTACCCTCTTGGTTCACTTACATTCATCCATGGTGGCCCTCTCTCAGCAGAAGAATTAAGAACAGTATCTCCCCATTGCAATACACCTAATAAATCACTTCTACCATTTTCTGCAAGCAAAAAGTTTCCTCAGCTTGTTCAAATGCTCAATTGATGGCATTATCAAGGTCAAGGTTTAGGACCACAAGAGCAAGGAATCAGAGAGCCTATTATTGCACAAAAAAATCTAGGATTTCATGGTCTTGGATATGTATCCAAAGGCTCACCATCTAAAGGTGTTGGTACACCACACCCCCAAACCAAGCCTATCTCCAAGCCCACCATGCCAGCCTCCCATCACTCCTTCAAGAAATCTTATGTCATCCCCCCTCCACCATCTTTGCAACCCAAAACAACCTACTATATCCCCCCTTCATCCGCTAAATCCATTTTGGGTCCCTATGTCCCAAAATCTACCATCCTCCATCCTCCTATCAGCCATCATAAAAATCCTATTCCATCCATTTCTATGCAAGATCAACAAAGGCACATATTAGGGCACATCATCCATCATCATCCCCCTACATGCTCTTTCATATCCTCTCCATCTCACAAAGCTTCTCCTAACCATCTTCCCAAAGCTTACCACAACAATGTGAATGCCAACTTCAAAATGCATAAAGCTAAAAATCCACATCCTAGGCAATCATATGTCTATTCTAAAAGACATACTCCAAAAAGGCAAAATCCAATCAAAGAATGCAAAACAATGCAAAAGCCTATGAAAAGAAAATCCAAAACCATGTGGATCCCCAAGAAAAAAGTTGAAACCCAATGCATAATGACATCCACCATTGCTAATCCCCCATCTAGTGACTCATGTCCCCCATCTCCTAACTCCATCTTGGGTGCCTATATCCCCAAGCACGCTTCCACAAATCCTCCATCACGCTCGCATCTACCATCTATCCCCCATATGCTTTTTTCACACCCGTTCCAACATGTGCCAATGTTGCTCTTGCAAGCATCCCCATCTCATGCTGCTTTCTAGCATTTTTATCCCTCCATCTCCTACCATCAATCCCATCTAATCCAATCTATTGCATAAATCACACATCCGGTGTACCAACAGCTAGCAACAAAATTGAACATTCCAACAGCCAGTGAAAAATCCCAAAAAAGCCAAAATAGCTGAAGAAAGCCAAAATCATTCTAGCTAAGTCCAAAGTCAAAAATTCAAAAAAGAAAAGAAAAATAAAGCGTCCACTGGTGAAAACTTGGAAATTCAAGCACCTTGGACAAGTACCATGATGAAAACTTGGCAAACAAGCGTCATGCGTAATCCTGCCATCCCCAGCTTAGCCTATCACCCTCATGCTTTTGGTCATCTCTTGACATCCACCTCCATCTTCCAATCTATCCACCTATCCTCCATCCTCCAGCTTCCATCTCACACCATCCACTAATCTTATGTAGCTTCAGCCAATCATCTCAGCTATCATCCATCTCCCTAGCCCCTTCAGCTTTTTCCATCCTAGCTTCAATCCTATCACATCCATCATAAGACCTCCTTCCGCATGTTATCTTCTAATTGGGGGCACTATATTCCTTGGATATCTTGTCTTGTCCATCCTCCCTTGTCATTGGTATCTAGCTCTAGGCTATCCTCATGCAAACCCAATGTCATCTCTTTATATCCATCATAATCCTAGCTATCTACCATCCTATCCAGCCATCTCATCCTGCTCCTCTAGCTATCCTTGGTCACAAAATCTCTCATCATCATTGGATGCATCCTGCCAAATCCATATCTTTCACTATCACCCCACCCTTAGCTTTCACATCTTGCACAACATCGAACCATCCCGCTATCCTATCATCCTGAGCTTTTGCTTTCTTGTAACTATCTTGGTCCATTAGCTTGTACCATATCTTGATTAGCTCACTTGTAAATATCTTGGTCTGTTAGCTTGTACATCCTCTTTAGCTTAGTACCATTGCATCTATCCAGCGTTCGTGTTAGTTCGTCCTTGATCAGCATCTTGCACCCATCACACATCTTGGTTAGCTATTCCAATGCATCCTTTAGCTAGATTTCCTATCACCAAAGTGTTATCTTTCTTAGTTCAGCTTGCTAGACACATCACTCATCCAAATCCACCAGCTTAGGTGCTCTACGATAGGTCCTTGCAGGATATAGCTTTCCTCATGTCTGATCTTGGTTCGTTAGTACCTCGTCCTACCCATCTCGTTGGCAAACGGTTCTCTTTTGGATTTTCGCTTTCTTTTGATTTGGACTCTTCCCTATTGGGTCTTGAAATATCTTTTCCAAGCAATCTCCTTGTTTCCTCCTCAAGGTTGCCACGATCTTTCATATCATGGTATACTGTGAATGGGGCAATCAGAGCGTAAGGTCTTGATCATGTCTTTTTCTTGTTTTCTTTTTTGCTTGTGGGTTACCCAGTGTCGTTTCCACACTGCTTCCTCTGGGATTCATGTGTGATACCGGGGCAATCCTTGGGTGTTTGTTTTGAGTCAGTTTGTCAGTCCTCTGGATAGTTGGTGAAAAGGCCTTGATGTTCTTGGTAACCTTGGCAATTAACCAATAGTCCTATAGCAAATCTAGTGCTCAACTACATGGTGGTAATTCTCTTTGAAGTATCCCCCCCGCTCAAAAAGCTTCAATGGTTTTCCTTCATCTCCATTATCCCCCATCCATATCTAGCATCCGTCTCTCCTACCCCAGCTTATGCATCAGTCTCTCCTACCCCAGCTTATGCATCAGTCTCTCCTACCCCAGCTTATGCATCAGTCTCTCCTACCCCAGCTTAAAGCAAGACTCTGCTACATCAAATGAGTTGATTTTTGAAATGTTACACATTGATGTAGAGGATACTTACTTTAGGATTCATGCCATAAGTAATTGAAGTGATGAAGTTCCAAATCAGTCACAAGCAAGGTGACAGAGGGAGAAATTGAAAGAGCCTGCAAATTCTACACTTGCATGTTAAGATGCTAATATAGTATGTCTTTGGCATTGTTGTCAAAGAGGGAGAAATGAGAAACTAATCAATTGATCAACAACATTCAATTGGATAAAGGGAGAAGATAAAGAATGAAGATTGAGGGACAAATAGTAAAACTAGTCAATAGTTGATGAAGAAGAATGAAGGAACTGATCAAAACACATGGACAAAGAAAGAAATAACAGAAGATGAGCAATGCATACAGAGGGAGAGAATGTAAGAAGGAAGAAAGGAAAGAAAAAGGATACATCAGCTAAGAGGGAGAAGTTAGTATAAAGCAATCAGGATAGTAGACCAAGAAAGGAAGAAATTGTATATTCCAACTTTCTTTTTGGCATTTGACCTACTATTCTAACCTAGTTAGCATGTTGATAACATGGTTGATCAGTTTGGTCTGATGGTTGATCAATTTGGTTTGCCATCAATGCTAAAGAGGGAGATTGTTGGAAATTTGATTGAAAAGATCATTGTAAGAAGAAGATTGACTGAAAGAGGGAGATTGTTGTTAACAGAATGTTTTCAATCATTGTTTTATCATTGATGTCAAACTTGCTAATTGCTAGAATGACAATTGCTTATAAGATCCAAGTACTATCACTTAATTGGTTAATGAAGATGATTTAATCAACAAGATGTAACAAAAGCACCAAGGGAAAGGTTGAGTTATGGTTTTGTAATGAAGTGCAAGGATCAGTTAATTCAATGGTTAGATGATGTATTAGTAATATACTTGAAGATACAAAGGTTGGTCACACTTAGAAACATTAGAAGTATAAGTTGTAACAAGGTTGAATGCAAAGCTTAAACTAAGTTCATTAGTGGTGCCAAGCAAGCTAGTTTAAGCTGAGAAAATTGAAAATCTAGTGGGTGCCGAGTCAAGTTCAAGTGCCTAGTGATATAGATGGAGCCAAGTGTTAGAAAATATTATTAGGTGCCGAGTGAACTTTAGGTGCCGAGCATCAGTAAAATATAGTTGATGCCGAATAACACAATATGTGCCAAGCACCATAATTTCAATAGTGCCAAGCTACTACATTATTAGAAATGTCAAAGATTTGCTAGATTTGAGCTGACCAAGTTGTTGCCTTGAATTTTGTGAACTAGTTGGAGGATAAGGATGATGACCTAGTGGCACAAAATTCTATGTAAACCATTTTTGAGCAAATTCAAGATGATTCTTCATGATGTTTCTAGAAGGAACATAATATGGGTTAGATTCAATGAATCCTACCTAATCCATATGAATTGAAATTAAAGAGAGAAGAATTAAGTGGGAAAGGAAGTTCCTGATTTCTATTTAAGGAGTCATAGGCCAAGAAGTCAGAGCTATAGGTGTGCATAAATTGTCAAGTGGTAGAAGGGTGTCAAGGAGAAGACATCTAGGAAAAGGAAGAACAAAGTATAGAGACTCTACTTCAATAAGTGGTTAGAAAGAGATGATTGCACTGGTACATTGAGCCTGGAGACTCAAGAAGACAAAGCTTGAAAGGATGGAAAGCTATCAAAGTTGTAGAGACTAAAAGCCAAGCAAATGAAGAAGAGTTGAAGAGTGATCTAATATCTACAAGTTAAGTTATACACTATAATCAAGTCAAACCCCCTTATTGTTACTCTCTAACAATTGTATTAGTTAGGGTAAAGGAAAATCCTATGGACTTAGGTTGTTTTAACAACCATTTGTATATCCTTTAACAGGGTGGCATTCCAAGTGATTATTCTAAAGTCCTCTAACTAGACCCACTTCTAACAAAGTGGTTAAATCCTTTAACTAGGTCACATTTAACAATGTGTTGTAGCCTTTAATAGGGTAGGCCTTTCATATTACATCACTTCAAAAGAGTGAGAATTGAGTGTAGACACCTAAAAAACCTTTAGAAAATAAAATATTTTTATTTTCTAAAAAATTCCTGATGACATCATCATTAATTAATTAATTAATTAATTTTTATGTCATTAAATCCCTTTATCTTAATTAAAAATATTTAATTAAGAAATCCCTCCCAAAAATGTTTAAATATTATTTAAACATTATTTCCTTATTTATTAATTATTTAATTAATAAATTGACCAAAAATCCCAAAATAAATAAAAAATTTATTTTTTTCCCAAAAGTTGGCCAATTTCCTTAAGACCACTAACCTCTTCCAAAATCTTCTAATCCTTCTTTAATTTTGATTAAAGGCTAATCCCATCATTTCCTACCCCTAATCCCAACTCAAAATATTTAATCAAGATTAAATATTAATCCTCATGTTTATTAAAAATATTTTAATAAATATCTCCTCAACCCAAACCCTTGAAATAAATAAAACTTTATTTATTTCATAAAATCCTCATCCTAAGAAGTTCTAGACTCTTCTAGAAAGTCTTCATCCTCATCCTAGGAAATTCTAGACTATTCTAGAAAGTCTTTATCCTCATCCAAAGCCTAGACTCTTCTAGAATTTGTCTTTAACCCTAATCCTAATCCCCTCCTAACCTTGTCACATTCCTTAAACATGGGTTAAGACTTGCTAACTCAAGCCAAAGTTAACAAATATCTCCTCCTTCACCCACCCTCATTAATTGCAATCCACTTGCCATCCACTTGCCTAGTCCTAAGCCATCTCTAACCCTTCCTCTAATCATTTTTACAACCCTAAGCAAGCTTAAAATCTCCCTAAACCCTCAAATTCGAATTTCATGGTATCTCTCACAAATATCTTCAACCACAAAACTTTATAAAGCCCACAAAGTCATAAATGTTCTTACAAAGCACTTATGAAGGGTCTTTATGAAGATTTTATCCCTTGAGCCTCCTTTGTTGACTCATCCTTCCCCTTTCCTCTATCCTCTCACCAAGTGACATGTGTCACTCCTTGATTGGTTGTAAGGAAGCACAATCTATGTGCTCTCCTCTCATGCAATCTAAGCCCTCCATGAGCTTTTTCCCATCCTTGCATCTTAGCCCTCAATCCCTCAAGCCTCTTGCCTATAAATTGGATCCTTCCCCTTTGCAAAAGAACACAATCCATGAAGTAAAGTTATAATGCTATTTTGAGAGCCAAATCCATACTAAAGCCATCTATCCACACCAAAAATCCACAATCATCCATTGAAGCCTTTGGAAGCATATTGAGCATACATCCTATCCATTTAGATAAAGCTACTCAACAAGAGAGCTTCTTATTGAGAGAGTCCATTAATGGCTCATATTCTCAATTGAGAGCTCATCTTAGTCTATCTTGAAGTTTATGAATTTTGTTTAGTTTGTAGAAGCTTTATTTAAATTTGGTTTCTATTAGCATACTAACATTGCTCATATACATTGAGTAGCATGTTACTGATGGGTTTTACCAAATTGGGTTTCCATGTAAATCACTGGGTTATGTGTTGATCTTTTCATGTGTTATACTTGCATGTTGATTTACAATAACTTGCTGAATAGGAAAGTTAAAGCTAGGATGAATGAATAAGTTTGATGGGCACACTTTACTTGGTGAAAAGTTGGAATTGGACATTTGGACCTTGAATAACTAATTCACCCCCCCTCTTAGTTATTCTAAAGCATTCCTAACGAAGAGATGTGAAAGTTATTGGTGATTTAAAAAAGATAAGCTATAGATAGAGTACCTAAGAAGTGGTTTCTGATATTTAGTTTGTATCTCTTAACAAGGATAGAAATGTAATGAGTGAAGTTAGACAGTGACAGTAGACAACCTGATGATGATGATGTTAGCAAGTGTATGAGGTATGAAGTTGCACATGTGAAAAGCTGTAATTACAATGAGGTGACAATGTTTTGTAATTGATAAAAGATTTAATGAATTGTAATATATTAATGAGACCCTATTATAATTAATTGGGAAATCCTCAAGGCTGAATCAAAGAATTATTTTGAGATATGGTATAAAGAAAGGATATTTTCCTTGTGATGAAGTGTGAACATGTGTGTAATGAATGCAAATAAAAATTGTACAAGTGATATGTGAAGTTAGTAAATGTGTGCAAGCAATCAAGGGGATCAATGTGATGTGAAGTTGATGATGTAGTATTGAGATCTATGAAGGTATTTAGTGCAGTATTGGCACAATAAGAAGGAAAAGAAAGAGTTTGAGTTGCAAAGATCAATTTCATTTCTATTTTTCTAAAAGGAATAATATAGAGGCCAGTTGGACAATGAGTTTAGTTCTCTTTCCTTTGACACTGTTTGGATTGTGGGTCCATCTTCCTTCTAAAACTCCTAATAGGGTTGCCATGAATACTAATAGGGTTGGAATATCCTAACATGAATTCACAGTCTCATAATAGGGACTGATATGTACTGAATGTATTTCATTGGCTCCCAACAGAGTCCATCCTATTACAAGGAACTTATTTATTAGTACATCATTTTTGAGTACCATCCCCACTAGGGTTTTCCCTCTAATCAAGGGTTTCCCTAGTTAACATATGTGGTGTTATTGTGTTGTGTATGTGTATCTTCTCATGATTTCTAATTATATTGTTCACATGCTTAAGGTTTAATAAGATTGATACAAGTTAAAGTGATTTGATAATTGATTCACCTGCTCAACCTCCCCCTCCCCCCTTCATAGTTATCTTTATGGACTTTACTTTCTAATAATTGGTATAAGAGCTAGGTCCTTGAAGGAAAATCTTAATAGCCTAAGGAGATCAATGGTGGGTCATTTTAGAAAAGAAAGTCCAAAGTTTGATGGAGTTAACTATGACTATTGGAAAGAGAAGATGAAGACACATCTACTATGCATGGGTCCAAGATATTGGTTGATGAAAAATAATAGAATGAAGATTGTGGAAGAAAGAAAACTTGAAGAATGCAATGAAGCTGAAAGATATCTATTTATGTGTAACATGCTTTCCAAAGAATCATTATTGTCAATTCTTCCTGAAAATGAATATAGTTAGGTAAAATCATTAGATTTATCTCATGAAATTATAAAAGCTTTTAAATCTACTTTTGAAGGCGATAAGCATGCTAAGAGAACCAGATTACAAAATTGGATATGCTAGTTTCAAGAAGCTAAAATAATGAAAGATGAATCTATAAGAAGTTATGTTGGTAGAATATCATAAATTGTTGTAGGAATTAAGTCTTGTAAGAAATATAAAGATAAAGATGAGATTGGATGGAAGATTTTGAAAACCTTGACACCACTAGTCAATAAGACATCATAGAAGATTGAGAAAGTAATACCTTGTTATAAGAAATTCATTAGAGAGACTCTTCTTAGAAGATTGGAAGCAAAAGAAGTGAACTTGAAGCATGCTAGAGATTTTCCAAGAGTGGAAACCACTTTTAGTGCATTAAGTATTCACCTTTCCTTGTCAAGAAGTGAAAGTACTAGTGGAGATTATGCTAGTAACAACAAAATCCAAATCTGAGGAAGACAATATAATTGAAGAAGGAATCACCTTACTTGTAAGGAGAGAACCAGATGGTAAAAAAATATTTAAATGTTGGACTTGTAATGAATTTTGTCATTATCCATGATTAGATGTTTGCAGTATCTGACTGACACAAGACCATATATACAAAATGTAGTTGGTATAGTGGAAATATTTTAAGGAGACCCTATGGAATCACACTATGCATCAGTAAAGAGAATATTCAAATATTTGAAGGGTACACCTAATTTTGGCTTGTGGTATGATAGATCAAATGAATTTATGTGTATATACTAATGCAGATTGGGTAGGAATTATGGATGATAGAAAGAGTACAAGTGTTGGAGAATTTTTTTTTGGGAGAAAGATTGGTTTCTTGGCTGAGAAAGAAACAATATTGTATTTCATAGAGTACACCAGAAGAAGAGTATATAGCAACAAAAAACAATTGCAATCAGATCATATGGAGGAAATAGATGTTGAAGGATATGGGGATAGATTTTATAGAACCTCTTATTGTAATACCCCAAAATTGACACATTGCCATGCTAAACCAATTTTGGTCTATTTGATCAATCTGAAGTCCTATTGTACTAGGCAATTCTAATTTCAACAATATCTACTTGACCTATGTGTCAAATATAGAAAATCCCCAATCTACATTAATTACATACTCTATTTAATTCCTAAGTCTAATCAAATTAGAAAAGATAAACCTATTAATCAATTTAATTTAATTATGAGTCATGACACTTTAATTGAATTAAATTTACCCCTTTTTGCTAATATACATTAAGGAATTAAATGTATTTGATTTAATTAAATATATCCTCATTTTAATTATTGAGTGTAATTAATAAATTAATGAAGATTATTCATTTATGAGGTCATATTAAATTTTATTAAATTAAATATACTCTCCAAATTCTCTCTTTAGTTTAGAATTGGAAACTCTGAGTGAACTATAATTGGAAAAGGAACTGAATCAATTAACTATTCATTACACTCAGAAATGATCAGTTAACTCCTTTTTCACAAAAGAATTTCCTATTCTAACTGAATCCCATCTTCAATCTAACCCATTCATTCTATTTGTTCTTTGACCATTGATCAATTCTAGAATTCTATTTAAGAAACCCTTAATTTCTCATTTCAGGAGGATGCACATTAAACTTATTGAGCTTATGCTTAATTCATTACTCATTTCATTTACATTCATAGTTTTATTACTCTTGCATATTAATCACATATAGTTTAATAATGCATTCATTTAGATTAATTGTTCTTTCTTATTCTTAGATTAAAAATTCATACATTTAGCTTAAGTATTGCATCTCATATAGCTTAACATACTTCATTCTAGATGTTTGGTTGCTAGCTTATCGATATGAGAGTAAATAGAAAAATAAATCTAGTTAGGAGGCAATAGATTGACTTATTGGGTTATTTTGGATGAATAATCCCATGTTCATTCTAGGATGATTCTTCATATAATGATCATGTTGAAGTGTGGTTAATTATATTAGGCCTTAATTAACACTCACATTTCTGGTGCCCACTATGCTGTCAAGAAACCAATTTTCTGGCCTCGTTTGTTATTTATTTTGCAATTTTTTTTCATGTTTTGTCATTTATGTCTATATAGTTCCTCAACTTCTTGTGTGAAAATCTATTTCTCACGTGAAGAAAGTGAAGTTTTGCTCTTTGTTCTACAATTTCTTGCATGAAAAAGTGTATAATTGCATGGTTTCTCATGCGGTACACATCCTTTTCTCATGTAGGATCTTGTACAGCTTCATGTGAAATTTGACATCAATAAAGTAAAATTCAATTTTCAGATTGTGTTTTTCATAATGTTGATTAAATCTAATGTTTATTTTGGAAGAATTTATTTTTAGTTTTTGGTTTTTAATAGCCTAATAGTGGTGTGTAGATTTCTTGTGAAAGATACCTTGTTACAAACATGCAAATAGTACTAATGGTTTGATTGAAGGATGCTTAGTTGAAGATTCACATGACAAATAATGAATTCAAACCCACTTAAACATTGTGTCTTTTTATTGCTTTCTTACACACATAGTTTAATAGGGCTTGTGAACTTCGTAGGGCTCTAGACAAAGGAATAGGGGAGTATGCTCTTTGCTACATGGAAGTGATGCCCAAGAGTAAATCATAAACCTAGACACCTTTGGAAGACAATACTCGAGGGAGGCAAGAAAGTTAGTGGTTTTCCTATATGAGTCTTTTTTAAGAAGAGATTGTTGGTGTTTGAAAATGCTGGTGGGTTTTCAATTATCCCAATGAGAATATGAAATATCTAGGGGCAGCTAACTCTTGTCTTCAACACATCATTGCAGAGACTAGGCCAACTATAAGGCTTAAACCTTGGCGAGTGGACCTCAAATTCTATCGATATGGTACCAGTGCAAAAACATATATCTGAATCTAACAAAGCAGATAAAAGCCCTTATATCTCCTAATGACTTATGAAATGACATAAATCTGCAGTAGCTAAAAGAAAAACCATGAATTTCATAAGCTAAGTGAGGGCATCACATTTAGGTTCTTCAACATGAAAGGGAAAGAACATTTGATTTATAATGTTGAATTCAACAAACCCTCCAATATGCAGCAGTAAGACCTAATGATCCTGTAATTGATCAGTGCCTTAACCATTGGGCAATTCCATGAATTAAAAAAACACATATGGATATCTGAGACATATTTGTATCTTCAAATACCTAATCTATCTATTTAACTTGTAAATAGACATCTATACTCAATCTAAACCTCATTCTTACATGATATCCCCATCAGTAACCTTACAAACCTGTTGATTTCCCTGAAGCATTTACATAACCCTTTGAGTTACAGGCAACAATGAAATAACATATAACCTTAAGGGACTAAAACTACAACCTAAGCTCTTTGTCAAAGATCATAAAACATTGAAGGGTATTGATAAAGGAGACAAGATTCAAAATGAAACTCAATCATCTGTTGCTCTTTGTATTTATTCCCTTGAAATTAATACAGTCATATGCATGAAATTAAAATATGAAACAACCTAACAAATATGAACTATCTATATTATCTCTACAACTGCTTTTCACATGAGAGAATTATGCTGAAGAATGGTGTCTCAGTAGTGAGCTATTTTATTCTCAAAACTGGAACCAATAATGGTCTCACAGTGAAAAACTGGAACCTGTACAAAAAGAAAGAAAGGGAATGATATAGGAAGAAGTGGAGTCTTAGATTTGTTGTAAAGATGACATGTGTCCACTTAGAACTCCTTCCCAAGAAGATGAAAAAACCTCTTTCTACGCTCTCTCTTCAACTGAAATCAAAATCCCCTCATTTGGCCTCTACAAGGCAGAAATATCTGAGATATTTGATTCATCATCATAACTGATTTGGGTACTAAAGTGAATACATGGTATAAGTGAAAAATTAGTTGAATATGGTCTTTAGAATGCAATATAATCTTTTCCAGCTTATTTTTACCACATTTAGGCTCCCAAAAGTCTTCAAATCTAGCCTCTAACAAACTTTGATGATCAATGATCAAATCTTCCTGTTCTACTACCAGTGTCTCAAATTTTACAAATTGACCTATAGCACAAACTGGTGAATACCTATGCACAATCTAACCTCATATTCAAAAAGTTCATCTTGTTCTGATTTCGGTGGTATATTGGAGCACCCATTTTCAATAAACAATGCTCTAGTTTTTCCCTTCTAAAGTTCAGGTCTTTGTCTCATGGTTTTGCATAACATTTGGAAATTTAAAAAATTTGATACATTATAAAGTTTGAACTATGCAAATAATCAAATATTATTTAAAATGTTGACCTGGTAAGTGCATTTGAGGGAGAAATAACAAAATATTGAAATTTGAAATTTCTCAAATTCCCCACCATTTTCTATCTAGGTCAAACTTGGTTTGACCATCCTGCCACGTGTCATCACATGATTGGCTCGAGCTTGTACAACTATCAAACCCCTCCAACTGGGTGACACGTATCAGCATGAGATTTTTCCACCTTGCCACTGTGTCAGTGACATGTCTCATCTTCCTATTGCAATTTACTGTGTCACCATGTTATCTTCCCTGCAACTTTCCTTTGGCAATATAGCGAGAACCCTCAGATCTGCCAAGTGGCACGATTTGACGCATCAAAAGATCTGCTTGCCATGTCATTATCTACCTTGGAACTCATGCCACATGGCATAGTGTGATTGGTCTAGACCTCCACATCATCACCATTTCATCATCTCGTTGATGCACACGCTGTACGACTACCACTTGTCACTCCTTGGTTTGTTGACGAATCTGCAAGTGGGACCCATGTTGCATTTACCTTGGATTTTACTGTCACTAAGTTTTGGAGGTTTTTTGATGACTCGCTATGTCACTAGCTAAAAATCCTTTGATTTTTTGGCTAGCAAGGTAGTGAGCTACTAGATTTTCTAACTTCTTCGATGACCTGCAATGTTGATGTCACCAGCTTTGGACTACGTGTTATTTCAAAAGTTATGCTTTAACATCATCTAACTCATCGTCATCTAGGACCTACCTACACATGCCATAGCCTTGCCTTTCAAAAGGCCCTTTCTTTAATGCATTTTACATTTTGTGTGAAAAGGTATTTTAAGATTTGAAAAGTTCGACCCACATTGAATGTGAGATTTTTTTTTAACCTGCTCTTCTTCCAGCTTCATTGTTTATAGCTGCTCTCCTTAGCAGTCTTCTTTATCCCCATTGCCTTGCGTGAGTTGTCTTCTTATCTTGCAATGTGTGAAGCCCTCTTTTTGTGCTTTGCCTCTGCTCAACGTAGATCATCCTTTTACTGGGTTGCTGACTCCCTTGTTTAACACTATTGGCCGGCTTTCATTGCATGTGAATCTTGATTGGCATGGACTATTGTGGATGGGGTTCCCTCATTATGTGGGTTGCCTTTGTTATGCTTGCGACTACTTTGATTGGGCCTTTTTCTTTATAATGCTGCCTCTGTAAGCTCTATCTTCAATGTGGAGTACTTCCCCATCTAATGCCTACTCCCTACGACTTCATCTAAGTCTGCTGCTACTGCTCTTTACTTCTTTGTTTTTTTAAATTTTTTTTTTTTTGAAGAGGCTTCCTCTTTGAAACTGTGGCTTGGTTTCTTCTTCTATATTGGGTGGCTTTCCTTTTTTGCTTTAGCTAATTTATCATGCACACCTCTTGTAGAATAGATATAATCTTGATTTTCCTGATGCTTCTTGTCTAAAGAACCACTTGCACTTTCTTGAACCCATTTTTCAAGCTCTGCAATTGCTCAAATCTCTAAATCTCGTTGGGTAATGTTTCTATCTCCTTAATTCCTTGTGGAATAGTCTCATCCATAGCTTCATCTTCCTGTTGCACTAACACTACCTTTGCTCTCAAAGAAGCCTCAAGAAAATTTTCCTTCTTTCTTCAATTTTCAAATGCTTTGTAGATCTGTGCAAGTAGCTTCTAAGTGATGTTTATTAGAATTAGAGCTACAAAGATGGATTTATTTAAATAATCCTTCTAATTTGTTCAGGGTCTCATCAACATTCTGCAACTCCTTATCAAAAGATTTATATCCTCAATTTTGGCACCAATCTTGAAGGGGAGTCGCTCCCTTGTATTTGCAAAGCTTCCCTTTCCATCCCCAATAAGATTTGTAATTTTGTATTTTTATTTCTATAGATTTACTTTGACATGGTGACTGTGGCTGAATTGTAGTATAAATTCCTACACTCCTCTAGTTTACTGTGGCTTACAGACAATAACTTGGCTACTTTTATGCTTGAAAGTTTCTCTAACCATATACTATATTTTATAAAGTTTTGCACCCAATGCAAAAAAATGTCTAATGCAAGAGTGGTAGACTCCATTTTTGACTCATTATGAAGTTTTTCGCCTCCATTTTCATTTATTTGCTTCCCCACCATTACTTACTTTTCTAGATAGAATGGTAGCCACTCCATCTCTTCACAAGTTCAATGCTTTCATATGTTGTCAACTATGACCACATCTTCTCTTTGTCAATTGCTCCCCGAATTGTTGTTGTGATTTGTCCCATTTCATAGGGTCCCTTGCTGCAAGCTTCCCCTGCTATGGTGTGAAAGCCATTTGATACTTAACATTAGACCATGCCTTGTAACTTAAAGCCGTGGGTCTCTCCCTCATTTGTCTTTCCTACTATAGAGATTTCTCCTTCCTTAAAAGAAAATATTATTATTTAGGGAAGATCAAAAACTTCAAGACATCGTACTCAATAGGATATATAAAGTGCACTGGATTAGCACATAGCCACAATAGGGAGATGGTTTGTGATTAAAATCTTCAAGAATGAAGTTGCATGTTAAAAGTTGATAAAGAGTTCCATGATGCTCCCACTATATAACTAACATCCATTAATCATCTCATAGCCTTAATAGTCAATGTGATCCTGATGGAATCAACCGGGCCTCAAATTGGGTCTGGCTAATTTTGTTTTTTTTGTTTCTGAACAACTGACATGGAAAATTGATCCCTCAACCTTCTCAGAATGATTGGAATGCAATTTGATCATTGAACCATCAATTAAAGCTCCTTTTATCACTTATCTGCAAATTGTCAAATTTGCGTCAGGAGGTCCTTTTACTGGCCTTAAAAACTGACTAGAACACCTGATCAGGCCCTGAAATCTGACCCACTAATTCTCTGTACCATAAACTTGCACCTTGTCAAATCTTGTCTCATGAAGAATTCAGGGTCAAAAGATATTTGCTGTTAAATTTGACCTCTTAGAATTACTTCCAAGTAAACAATGAATTGGGTTTGGATTTGGCTTCAAAAACTAGGTAAACTAACACTTGGGGGCACAAAAATTGGGGTGTTGATTCTTTGTCATGAGGACATTATGGATCCAAGATTTGGGCTCATGACAAATAACTGGTCACATATGGCAAGCGATCAAAGTAGGCTACTCAAAATTGTTGCCTGGAAACATTGATAAGATAATGATTTTTGCAAATGGAATGGACCTAGAAAAGTCTGCAAATGGATTTTTCATGACTTTTAAAATTAGCACACTTAAAGTATTTTCAGAGGACAACACAGTGGTACAATCCATTTGATCTTACCAATCATAGATTAGGAATTATAACATCCTGAACAGGGGTCCTGACAAATTTGCAAATGCTGACACTAGTAAAAAGATAGAAATTCCATTTGGAATTGCATTTGAAAACTGATAAAACAGATTTGTCATAAGCGAAAACTTGAAACATAACAAGTATCTGACATCTACAATGCAACAAAAAAGGAATTTTGTCATTTTGGTCAACTAGGTCAAAATTATAACACGTCAAACAGGGCTTCCCAGAATTTAGAATTAATTGCAAAAACATGAAAACAATAATTTACCAAATTTGAGGGGTTCAAAACCTAGTCAAATGGATTCAAAATGACTCAAAATCTAAAACATAGGTTCTCTAGTATGGACACGAGAGACTCCCAAAGTGGTGGGTCATGATACATTTCTGGGTGCAAGATATTCAATGACAAACATAGCCTCCTGTTGTTGTTTGACACTTCGATGGAAATGCAGATTTGATAATTGCTCAAAACGGGACTTCACAATATAGCTCAGAATGTCAATTTGACTTCATGAAACAAGTGGATAGGCTAAATGAAAGGTGTTAGAACCATTAAACACCTCATGGGGCTCAAAGGTACAGCTGGGTATATAGGCATCAAAAAGCATTTATAGGGCTTGATTTTCTCAATGGTACTCAAAATTGGGAAGGCAATTTTGAGTCCCAACATAGATGATGACTTCCTTTTAGGAAGTCAAAATCTTGAGAAAAGACAAGTTGGGATTGATAAGCTAACTTGATGATGAACATATTTTGTGTGTTTGGGTAAGGTGATGAGGTAGAGGAGTATGCTCTTTTTCCTTTGGAAAAATCAGAAACTTTGACCCTTAGATCCAAACCACCAGTCTAAGTCAACCTTTAGAGGGCTCGCCGAAGTGATCCAACCTTCAGGAATGACCCAAGTGAGCACAAACCTTTTGCTAGTGATTCCAACTCACTATAATAAAGAAGCTTTGTAGAGAAAAAGACTCCAAATCCATGTTAATTTCTTCCTCTTGATTAGTAATATCACATATCAAGAGGATGCTCTATCTATTGCAGTAGATGGTACTGCCCCTAGTCTTTCTTTTCAAGTGTGTGCACTTTTAGATGTTGTTGTGGGTTGCTAGCCTCAACTTTATTTGCAAAGCCACCAGGGATTAATGTGAATGGAAGCCAAGTAAAAACTTTTATATAGTTGCTACTTGGTTCACCTTCAAAAGGGGGCATAATATTTGTGCAAGGAGGGGGAAGAATCTCTCCTATAGATACTCACCATAGCCATGTACCTAGATGCTAGAAGGTGGTATACTCACTTGATCCCTACAAAATGGGTGCTAATTCAATGTATATATTATTGAGTCATTGGAATACACCAAAAACATGGGTGCTCTCTAGTGGGGTGACATGACTGTGTGAGGTGAGCACATGCACATAAGTTGTGAGACAAAGGTTTTGTTTCCTCTGCCATTTTTGGTTATAGGGATAAAGAGTGCCTTTTTTGAGTCTTCAAACTTTTCCAAATCTTCCAAACAAACAAAAGGTCAAGACTCCCCTGTCCTTCCAAGTTGCTTTGTCCTTGGTTGGAGTATTTAGACTATTGCTTGCTTTCCATGTCTATAAAAAAACAACTATCTACTTGCAAACCAAAATGATGTTCAAAAATTGAAAAAAAATGTTGATATCTACCTAGAACTTGTAAAAATATTTAGTCCTCTATTTAGAAATTGTCAAAACCATTGAAAATCTCTTCAAGTATAGTCAAAACCTGCCAATTGTGTCCTTTTCTTATGTCCAATTCTGCAAATCTTCACGCGAGAAAACTTTCTATTTGCATTTCCTTGTGGGGTTCTCTACATTTTCTCACTTTGTTGTCTATAAATCTTTGCACAAAACATTTCTAAAATATTGTTTTTTTGTGTCAAAGTTTGCCATTTTGGTTAATTTTTCAAATCCTCTTGAGACTTTATGCAAACTCTCATGTGAGAAAACAAGTCTAAAATTGATGTTCTAAAATTTCACCTGGTTCATTTTACTTCCTTGTGCAGCTCTGTGTGTGTCTTCACATGAGGTTTTGTCCTAAAATTGTCAAAATTGCTTTGCTAAAGGCATTGTTTTCACTTGGCTATCTATATTTCCTCGCCTTGGAATTATTTCCTCATGTGAGTTTGTCAAAAATTGTCCAAAATAGTGAGCTACTTTGAGCTCCCTCTTCAAAACTTGATCTGAGTCTAATTTGTATCTGAAACACTTGGTCATTCCTCTATCTAAAATAGTGTCAAACTCTGGTTTCTTGCTTAGTTGACAACTTGTGATATACACATGAACTAGTCTCCTCACTTGGTTATCTTATTCTATTCTCTTATTTTTGTTATACCTTGTGTTACAATTGTCATAACTCTTGGCTATTATAGCCACTTCTTAGACTATTTGTACCTAGATATACAACATACTTACTTACTTTGAGGCTACATTCTAGTGCAATCCTTGTCTAATCTTTGCTTTTCATCACTATCTATGACTGTTGCAACAAGGAGTGGAAACATGTTTCCTCCCCATAGACTTAGACAAGGTAGAGATAGGGGTTGAAATCATGGTAGGGTTCACTTACTAGTTTATACACAGTATAAATCTAATGAATCCAGTGAGGAGTCTTTAAAATCTCTTTCACCTATTAGTCCACACCATTTTGAAAGAACGTATACTAAAACTTACCACACTCCTAGAATGGCTAATCAAGACCAAGGAAACATAGAGCATAGTAGAGGAAAATATCACTAAAGAAATGAAAGATGGAAAGAACCTTACACCAATGAGAATGAGGAAATTAGAAACACCTCTCAAAGACATAGAAAAATGTCATAAGGATAAACACTTTTAGAAAGTGATGGAAATATTGCTCAATGAAGAGAAAGATAAATACTTTCTCAAGCTCACTCAAGAAGGAGAAAAACTACCTCATCATTTTAATGCTAAAATAATTATCACACATGGAGAAGAAACTGAAACATCCAAGTTACAAAAAATACTAAAGATCATGCAAGAATAGTTGGCCAAAATGATGTATGACAAGGATAAGTCAACAAAAACATACACCTCGGACACTCTTTGTCCATTTCCTTTTGACAAGAGTTTACACATGCCTCCTTTTCCAAAAGGAGTCAAGTTGCCCAAATATGAAAAATACTTCAGAACATCAAATCCCCAAGATCATTTGGGGGAATTTTACTGTTTGTCTATGGAATTCATGCACAATTAGACATAGTCATGTGTTTATTCCCATGAAGTCTAGGTGGTTAGGCCATGGAATGGTTTTCAAGGTTGCCTTCGAGTGTCAAAACATTTGATGAGATTGCTAACCTGTTTGTTCAGTAGTACTCACACAACATACAACATCTAGTTAACATACATGACTTGTGTAACCTTAAACAAAAATTCAAGGAACCTTTCCTCACATTCCTTTAGAGGTGGCAACAATTGTATACCAAATATTCATGAAAGATTCCTAAAATAGAAAAACTTGACATCTTCTTAGATAACCTTTATCTTGACTTTGGGTATAAAATACAACTTCAAGGTCCACACACCTTTGAAGATATGATTACACAAGCCATCCAAATAGAGGAATTTATGGTAAAAAAGGGAGAAATAACCCTTCAAAAAGACACTAAGCAAGGATCAACCTCTAGTAAGGATAAATCTAAGTATGTGAACAAGAATCGAGAGGTAGTACATGACAAAGTGGTTGATAACGGTACTCCTGAACTTGTTGAAACAACTTTCAATCTCATATACAATCTCAATGCATCTAAAATTGTTGAAAAATATCCTCTTGGTAACAAGACATTTGGAAACAAAATGAAGAACTCATCCTGGGTTACATGCCAAAAATGAGAGTATACACCTCTCACCAAAACTTTGGAGGTGGTCTACAAGACCTTACTGCAAAACATGATTGTTTCTCCATTGCATAATTCTCATCCTTATGATCCACAACCACAACTTCTACGGTGGAATAAAATTTCATTTTGCGAATACCATCAGAACAAGTGTCACAAAATGAACAATTGCATCAACCTACATCATAAAGTCCAAGACTTAATGGACAATTGTGAAATCATCATGGATGGAAATAATAAGAATTCAGATACAAGGCTTTTAAGGAGACATTTCCACATTATGAGAAAGGAGAAAACTCCAAACAAAAAGTCCATAACAATGTCAACTACACATACACTAATGAAATGATATGATCAACATGGTTGAACCTATGGATTTTGAATATTGTGACATCATCAAAATTAAGGAAAAATAAGACAACATGAAACCTAAGATGCCTTTTGTCTTAAAAGCTACTATATCTACTACATCTGACAAAGAACATCACAATCTTGTGCTAATGCTATTACAAATTCTCGTGCTAAGATAGTAGTTAAAAGGCCCTATGCCTTTTGCTCCTGAGTTAGATCAAAAGAAAGAAAATTCTCTTGCTGGTCCATATGGAAAAGGTACAAAAATTGCAACATCTTTTGTGGTTACCAGCTATAGTATTCTTGACTAGTTGCAACAAATAGGTGCTCAAATAATGATCTTTGAATTAATCAAAATCTCAACTACTCATAGGAAAATTATTTACAAAGCCCTCGATGAGGCAAACATACCTCAAGATCCTAATCTTGATAGGTTTCAATCTATGATGGATCACCTAACTTCACCTTATTACTTTTCCTTTTCTAAAAAGGACGATAATTCACTAAGTCATCCACATAACCAACTATTTCACATTGAAGTTATGATACATCAAAAGCATGTCCATCATGTGCTCATTGACAATGGAGCTATTTTAAACATCTGCTCTGCTACTTTTATCAAACTATTGGGCTATTCAGAAGAGTCTATTGATCTGCATCACAAAATAACCATCAAGGCATATGATTAAGGCTACTTGTCAAGTCCTTGACATTCCATTAGCATAAAATATCCCACTAGGGAGGCCATGGATAAATGAGATGCAAACTATGCCTTCAACTTACCATTAATGCATTAAGTTTCCATTCCATGGGTCTGAAGTTGTTATATCTACTAATACTAGTTACACCTATAACATGCTAAAAGCTTTGTACCCACTAATAGGGAATCTATAGATCATCATGATGATAATCTAAAATAAAGTGAGAAGTCACTTAAGTTGAGAGAAACTAGGATGAATGAATATCACATAGAACTTGTTCTATCTTTGACATCTCTTCTGGAGTCTCCCTATCATTTTGGGAGACTATTTGGAGATTAGAAACCTTTTGTGCTACCACCTCATACTAAGTTCAATGATACCTTTTCTAAATCTACTATGCCTCTAGAGGAGGAAGATGAAAATAGAGCCATCACTACATGGATATACAAAGAGGAAACTCCAATAGATCTTATAGAACAATCTCATGAGATTACTCTTGAAAAGTATGGTCTAGGTCTTAAAATCATGAAATGCTTTGGCTACAAAGGGAATGGTCCAATTGTATGTACCAACAATGGCTTGATTGATCCTATCAAAGAAATAGCTAGAAGGTCTCAAGATACAATAGGCCTAGGCTTTTCCAAAGATCCCTTTTTATCTAGGGATTAACAAATTTATACCAGAATCTAAGAGTTCATCTGAACATGAGTCACAAATTGAGTTAGATAATAATGAGCACAATTTGATGGTGATGATACTTATCCATACCCAATTCCTTTTGATCTTGCTAAATTCATCATAGAACTAGATGATTTTGTACCATGTGTTAGCACTATAGATGTTGATAGTGATTCTTTTGATACTATTACTGATTCTCCCTGTATTCAATAGGAACAAGGAGAGTCAAGTCATACTATAGTTGTTGAGTTACTCTGCAAAAATCTAGATGATGAGGGAGAATGGGTCCCTATTACTATTGGGGAATTCTATAGTCTGTCTCTATGTAACATAGACTCTTGAGAAGCCTATGTAACATAGAATCATTTTTGGAATAATGCTAATATTTTCTTTCCATATTATCTATGAACCTCGATGAGCAAGGAGATGGAAAACTTCAAAAAGAAGCCCACCGCAAACCCATCTCTGCACGAGGGGCTGCTGCTTCTTATCCACGAGCACTTCAAGGCTTAGACTATAAGCATCGCTCCCCCTTAGGTAGAGAAGGTGGAGTCTGGTAGCTCTAGTTACTCCTCTAACTCGGATGAAATTTAGAGCCTCAGCTCTGAGGAAGGAGGGATCTCTTCTTTGGGGAAATTAGCGACTCACCAAGCTAAAAATTTTTCCTCCCCCATAACCCCTAGTAGAAAAATCCCTAGGGATCTTGGGAAAAAGCCTCCTGAGAAGGATGAGGAGGGAGTCAGCGATGATGAGGAGGAGTCAAAGTCTAAGGAGGTGGTTAAGGAGATGTAGGAGGAAATTAAGGATGAAAGTGGAAGGAAGAAATGCAAGAGGGAGAGTTTGGAGGAAGTGCGCTCTTAATTTGAGGAGGTGTTTGTGCTGCCCCTATCTCCTGTCCACCTCCAAGCCCAACCTAAGGAACAAAAAGAGGAGAATGCAGGGTATGCAGAAGGGGAAGTGCAGGTCAATGATAGGAGGAAAGCTTGGATAAACTTGAATTTCAAGACTTTGAAGATGGGCATCTTCAGGGAGGCCATGAATCCCCAAATCCTTGTGGAAAATCAAGAGGAACAACGGCTGGAAGAACTCATTGACCCGGTGATAGTGGCTATTTCGGACAAAGCCAGGGAGATAGGGATGAACCTCTTGAACAATTCTTGTAATAGTATGATTGACAATTTTAGATCAATCAAATGGATTTTCCACGTGCTAGAGGAGGTCAGAGAATAGGTGAGACATAATGAGGCAACAAGGAATGAGATGGATGCTAACAAGAGGATAGATTTGGCTGATAGATTCAGTCTGGAAGAAAGAAGGACACACAACCTAGAGAACTACAATCAAAACCTTGCGAATCAGATGTTCTATTTATTAAGCCCCATTAACAACAACATCATCTCTTTTATGGGCTGGATCAAAGATAGAGAAATGCAGGATGATGAGGAAGGAAAAGATAGGGATGAAGCCAGAATGGAGGATAAATCTACAAAGGACAACACCATTCTTGATTAGGACCAAGGGGACCAAAGGGTGCAATAGCTGGAAGTGGACGAGAACCAACTAGCCTTCGAGGCTACTCAGGTTATGCAAGAGCTAGAGCGAAAGAGCGAGGAATAACTCTCGCCTGTTCTTTTGTTTTTCTTTGTCTTTTAGCTTTTGGTTTGGCTTTAGGCCATGGTTTTACTTATCTTTTTTCTTGGTCTTTTCTTAGAACTCTACTTTTTGGCTGGGTTTTATGCTTATTATTAGCCTCTGAACTTGTACTTTTTTGGCTAGGCTTTAACGCTTATTATCAGCCTTATATGTTTTAACTATTGGGTTTTAGGATCCTTGTAAAAGCTATTTATCTAATAAAAAACATAGACTCTTGAGAGTATAAATTTGACTCCCTCTGAAGCAACTATAGAAAAAGATATAGATCAAGTTCATGTTTATGAAAATCAACTCAAATTAGGTGAATTATCTAGGGTTAGGTCAGATGAGCTTATCCTACTAGTGTCAACGAGTCTTCAAATAATGTTGTTATAACTCAAAGGCATTCAAACACACCTGTGGACGAAGCTACTCTAGGTGTCAAATTACTTGTCCAAGCATTTGGTAATTATACTATTAATGCCATCAAACCCATGACATCTCTTTCACTCACCTATCCTAAGATGATAGATTGGTATTCCAATGCATTTAGTGAAGTCCCTACATTCTAGAATGACTATGCTCTTGCCTACTACTTAAACAATGTCAAACCTATAATGTTCTCCACTAGCGAATAGAGTGTCAACATGATTGAAGTTGACATCAAATATCTTAGTCACACAATAAAAAAGAAAAAGAAATAGAAGGTATGATGGTGAAAACCACATTGTTGCAGTATTAGAACCTAAAATAGTAAAAAATAAAAGATGTATCCAAAGGTGAAAACATCTCTGAGGTGCCTAAGGATGATATATTTGATGCACTTCCTAGTCATTTTCAAGAGAGATCATCAGTATTGGTAGAGCCAACACAACCAATCAACTTGGGAATATAGGAACAACCTCACATGATACAACTTGCATAGTCTTTATCTATAGAAGAAAAAGAGGAATTCATTGTCTTATTACAAGAGAAAAAGATAAATTTTGCATGGGCATACTCAGACATGCTAGGCTTGGATCTTGATCTCATAATTCATCATTTATCTATTGCACTAGGAGTCAAACTGGTCAAATAGAAATTTAGAAAAATGCACCCTCATGTTGTATTACTTGTTAAAGTTGAATTGGAAAAGCTTCTAAAAGCTAGTTTCATCCATGCTATTGACTATGCGGAATGGATATGAAACATTGTTCTAGTCTCCAAACATGACAAGTCTATCCAATTTTGTACAAATTTTTGAGATCTAAATTTTGCATGTGTGACGGAAGATTTTACACTCCTCAACATTGATATGATAGTGGATATGACATCAAGATATGAAATGTACTCACTCATGGATATTTTTCTAGTTATAATCAGATTAAAATTGCACCAGAAGACCAGGAGAAAATTGCTTTTACTTGTGCATGGGGAACCTTCTATTGGAATGTGATGCCATTAGGTCTAAAAAATGCTAGTGCCATGTATCAAAGGTTAGTTACAACCATCTTCCATGATATGATACATAAGATGATGAAGGACTATGTCAATGACACCTTGGTTAAGAGTACACAATGCAACACTCACCTTCAAGATTTGGGACCCACCCTGAATCATATGGAGAAGTTTAGTCTTAGACTCAACTCCAAGAAATATGCATTTGGTGAAAATGTTGGGAAACTACTTGGCTACATTATCTCTACAAAAGGAATCAAGGTAGATCTTGAGAAAGTTCAAGTAATCATAGACATGCCTCCACCCTATAATATCAGTCAAATGAGGGGCTTGCAAGGAAGAGCTCGATCCATTCACAGATTCCTCTCATAGTTGATAAATATATCACAACCTTTTACTAAGACTTTGCATAAATGTGTGAAATATGACTGGAACAAAGATTGTGATCAGAGTTTAACACAAATAAAGAAATACCTTGCTAATCCTCCAATCCTAATGCATTCTATCTATGGGAAGCCTCTCATTTTGTACATCTAAACAATAAAGTCATCTCTTGGTATCTTTCTAGCTTAGGAGGAAAATGATAATAAGGAATGAGCTATCTATTATCTAAGTCACATGTTGATTTTTTATGAAATGAACTATAGCATCATCGAGAAAGCTTGCTTGGTAGTCATCTTTACTTACCAAAAGTTGAGACATTACATGCTTGGTCATACTACATGACTGGTTGCAAAAATTGATCCACTAAAGTACTTACTTAGCAAGGCAACACTAATAGGAAGGTTAGCTGAATGCGTCATGATACAAAGTGAATTTGATATCAACCATGTTGAAATAAAGGCTATTAAAGGACAAACAATTGTTGAGCAATTAGTAGAAACAACAATACAAAGTCTTCTTCCATTGAATATTGACTTTCCTAATGAATCCATTTTAATGCTAACACATCAAACTTGGGTGGTGTTGTTTGATGGTTCCTTCACACAACAAGGATTTGGTGCTGGGCTCTTATTCATAACACCACAGAAGTATTCATTCTCTAAGGCATACAAGATTCTATCTCCTTGTACAAATAATATTGTAGAATAGGAAGCCCTAATCAACAACATGAAGATTGTAGTTGAATGGAGAGTAGATGAATTGAATATCTTTGGTGATTCACAATTCATAATCAACTAGGTGAATGGCATGTATTAGAAAAAGGATGAGAAGTCAATAGGGTGATCCCACAATAATGGGTTCCAATTTTTGACCAATTTTGACACTGAAATCAATATTTTTGCAACAAATGTCATGTTCAAGTGACTATATCTCCAAAACTATAAATAATTTCGAGATGACATAAACTAGTGATTTTGAGTACTTTGTTCCTACTTTGTAACCATATTTTTTAATCTAAAAAAAAAATATTTATGTCAATTTTTTCATCTCCTCCGAAAAGTGGTAAATAATAAAATTCAATATTTTTAAAGAGTGACAGTCTGTTTGACACACATAACTTTTTTTCTAGAAATTATAATGAAGTAATTCTTGTGGCGTTAGATTTATAACATCAATATCTAGAAGATGCATTTGGTTTGATTCATTTTGGTTGAATATTGTATAGTTTATGGAGTTTTGAATTGACACGAATCACAATTCAGACATACATTCCGTTCGAGACAGATAATTTGAAGTCAATTTATAATAAACTTAATTTATTTTTTTTGAATAGAAAGGTATCTCAATGAGCTAGTTCCTACATATTTTTAAAAAAAAATTTGACCTAAATTACTAATTTTCCCGAGGTGTCGAAGTTGGTTGATGTTCAATTGGTAATGAACCTATAATGAGTTAAACTCATATTTGAAAGTCTTAATGACTAAAATATGTATTACAATTATAGAAATTGGAAAGCTTTCTCCAAGTAGCGCATTTTGACATTTTTTATTTTATAGTAGGAGATCATTCAATCTCAATTTTGGGGGTCAAAAGAGCCAATTTCATTTTTTTTTTTCAAAAAACAAAACCAAAAATTTGTAAATTGACATGTTCGCATGAACACTATGTTCGTGCAAACATATTAGACATGTTCACATGAACATATGTTCATGCGAATGATTGAGAAAAATAATTTGACAGTCAAAAACTTAAGGTAATGTGTTTGCATGAAAATTTAAAATAATTTGTGTTCACGTGACCATAAAGAAAAGAAAATTTACCATGATCTCAAACGGAAAAACAAAATTTTAATCACAAAATTGCCATTTAAATATGTTTGCGCAAACAAGTAATTGTTTTATGTTCAGGTGAACCTAGTTAGAACATTCACACAAACATAAGTAAAATTCAATATGGCAATTTTTCATCATTTTGCAATTTCCTTCATCCCCCAAAAGTGGTACCCAGTATTGTGGGTTCACTCGATACCTATTGTCATTTTTTGTCTCCCGCCAAAAATTCAAATTTGTATGCCCAGCTTGTCCAACGGCCACTTCCAGTTTAATATTATTTAATCCCCTAGAAAAATAAAAATAAAAAAATCAACGATCAAAACCTTAGGTTATTTCTTTATTTCCTAAGTGACTGCACTTTAACATTTCTGCGGACCAACAACTCTCCTGCCATTGGATCTTCTTAGGATTTATGGCCCTTGCCATGTCGCTATGAGAACATGCTCAACCTTTAGCTATAGCAACATAGTGAGTGTTTTCCATGTGGATCGGTGGGCCCAATTTGGCAGTGGTGGTGTTTTTGTTTCTTTGGCACCGAGTTTTGATAAAGTCCCCAGCACTCGCTATCTCGCTATAAAAAAACTCAAGCATCTCGCCGTTAGCAACATAGCGAGTCACTATGAAATGAGTGTTTGGTGGGACCTCATGCAATGTGGAAGGGTGATAATGCTTAAGTAGGGTTTTTGTTTCTTTGGTGGTAGTGGTGGTGTTTTTGTTTCTCTGGGACTGAGTTTTGATAAAGCCTCAACACTTGCTATCTCGCTATCAGAAAACTCAAGCATCTCACCATTAGTGACATAGCGAGTCATTGTGAAATGAGTGTTTGGTGGGACCTCATGTGACATGGAAGGGTGACAATGCTTAAGTGGGGTTTTGTTTCACTAGCTATGCAAATTTTTCAATGCCATCAGTACTTGGACCCACAACCCTTCTGTAAACACAGGAGGGATTCTGACTGTCGGATCAATGCAAAATCAACAGTCCTTGCTATCTCGCTATGGAAAGTTGCAAGTTGTTTACTCATAGCGAGATAGCGAGTATGGGACCCACCAATCTTCAGAATGCTGATGGAATTTCTTCACCCTTGGATTGACCTTAGATCAATGGCTTTTCGCTATCTTGCTATGGGAAGTTGCTTGAAGGATATGTATAGTGAGATAGCGATTCGTTGCTGTGTGTCTTTGTGGGGCTAGGTTTGTTCCATAAGCCACAGGGTGGACCCCGAACCAGTGATGCATCAGGAATGAGTGTACAAATTAATGACACATTGGCAGTTTGTTGATTTCTCATTGGCTAGGGTGATGATAGTGCAAAATATGGGCTAGTCCCTTTAGCGAGTCTTTCACTATTGTCAGATCAGCATAGATCTATGGTCCTTGCTAACTTGCTATGGGAAGTTGCATGTTGTTTAGGTATAGCAAGTTAGTGACCTGGTGACACATGGATTGTGGGTCTATTTCTATCTTATGGGCCGCAAGGTGAACATGTGGTGGTTGAGCTGGCAGATTAGTTGGTGCTCGCTTCCCCACATTCTGAGCTTTGTCAGACCTTTTGACAATATGGAGAAGTGCCTTGTTGACATGCATCCAAGTGATGTCATAGTGGATGGTTACTGAGGTCCAAAAAGTACGAGTTATGAGCACCGTTAGATCTTCACAGATCAAAGGTTGGTGCATTTCCACATTATCAAAGTGTGAGGAAGTTATAAAATGTAGGAAAATGGGTGGAAGGCACGTGTCCTAGATGACATCATTAGCCCACCCTCCTTGCAGCTAGATACTTAATAAGCCCTCGTTGTCTGATGTAACCTAATCTATGGTGGGCACTATCTCACTATGGGAAAGCGCTCGAAGAATATCCATAGTGACATAGTGTCTTGGTGATACGTGTCTTTGTAGGCCCGACCAAGGTTGACAGTTAAGGGCTGACGGTTATGTTGTAGGCTGTCGCAGTCAAGATTTAAAAGGATGGCATGGTTAGTTAGAAAAGCATGGTCAACTCAGGAGGACCCCACGAGATGGCATAAAGATAAAAGGCAATAGGTCCCCGTGGCTCATCTTGGTGCCAAGGATAGGTTGACTAGTTTGACCTTGCTGATTCATGAGACAGGAATAGGGGAAATCAAGAGTTATACACAAATCTAATCTTCATGATCGATTCCAACTACTAGAAGTGAATGCAAAACATACAAGAACATTCTACCACCCTGACCTATCTATCTACCTAGCTAGAGCGATTTAATGGCACCATTTCTATCTTCTCGAGCCATTGTTCTGAATCATTGTGTTTGGATCTGCCAAAAGATCATATTTTCTTCAGATCCCCATGATTGTTCTCTGCAGGACTTAATGGAAGGTAGTTGCGAAGTCACTTTGGCTGGAAAAATCTTAGTTATGCCTGAACTATAAAGGAATTTTTTTCGTAAATTTTGTGGCAGTCAGATCATTCTCTATTGTTCTCTGCTATTGCTTTGCAATTCTAGTGTAAAATTCCCTTTGCCTTTGAACCATATGATTTCTGCCTTATCTCCTTCAACCATTGGTGTGAAGTGTAAGAACTCTTTGCCTCCACTACTATTTTGTGGAAATCTATAATCTGCATGACTGTATCTCCTTAGATCCATGAATGATAATATAAGTGAATATCCCTTTCCTTGTGTCATTCATCTTGGTCTTCTGATCTACATATGATTATTTGATTAAGGCAAGTCTGAACGTGTATATCCTTAGTTTCATTCTAGTTCAATAGTGCATATATGGGCAGAGATTGGTCTGAACACTCTATTTTGGTGCATCACCTCTTTACATTAGATTAGGTAGATTTGATTTCATGCTCTCTTTTTCCCTTTTCCTCTCCAAGAGTAGTTAGGTGCGCCCTGATAGTAAGAGGAAGCCAGCCTTCTCTGGAGACTCAACCTCATAGTTCAAGTCCCATAGCTTGGAGGTTGTTTCCATGTTTCACTAGGTTTTCCTCAAGCATAGGCTTTGGACAAGGGTGAAAACCTAAGTGACAGGGTGATTTCTGTTTTATCAATCATCGGATGGAGGAGCATTGTAATGTAAACCAGGATTCCATTGCTCATAACACTAGAAGTAAAAGACGAGCTATGGAAGATGTTGTCCCTCCTCCTCCCAATTAGGCCTCAACTTCAAATGCAATATCTCATTAGCAAGCAGCAAATAATCAATCAAGTACCTTTCAGCAGCAAAGGCAAAATCACGGCAGGAAGGATGCAAGTGATCCTCAAGTTATTCCATCTCAACCTCATGCAAGTGCAGCTCCCAAGGGTTCTACCAAAACACTTACTATGCCATTCAATGTGGTAGAGAAAATGAAGAAGACAAATGTGAATATCTCCATGTGGGATGCTGTTGCTACTATACCCATGCAAAAGAGGTTGCTGCAGCAAGATTTGGAAAGAATGGAACCAAAGGATCAGCCACTTAGCATGGAAAGTGCCACAAGCCTAGTACAACCATCAAGGGAGGTAGAAACAAGTAAAAGGTTAGACCCCCTCCATTCTATGTTTTTCTAATTATAGGGTGCAATCTAGTCCATAATTGCATGATTGATTCAGGGGCTAGCAGTTACATGATGCCTAGGTGTGTTGCTGATGCTTTAGGAATGAAATATGAGCCCATTGTTAAGGATGTATTACATTTGGATGGTAGTACTATCAAGACTATAGGGATCATTAGGAATGTGGAGATGGCCTTACATGCACGCCCTTGTTGTACTGTAACCCAAGATATCTCTGTTGTTGAGGTAAGCCATATTTTTCCATCTGTCTGTCAAGAGACTTTACTGCTCAAATAGGTGGTTTCATATCTTTTGATTGGTCATATATGTCTTTCAAGATGAGATATGGAGCCAATGCTTCAATTAGAGCAGAGCCTGAAGCCCTCCATCATACTGAGCCCTACACCCCTAATCTCATCAACATGAGTTGCCCTATCCTAGAGATGGATGAGAATGACATAGTGAATGAGCCCATCACTCCCCTAGTAGAGATACCTAATTTTCTTTTAGATTAATGGGCTAATGCATATCAATTTGACCCTATGTCAGAAACCCTTGAGAAAAGTCTTTGTACATACTGTATATTAGAAAAAGATGCTCTAGTTCCCAATCTTGTGGAGACTGAAGAAGATGTAAGTGGGACATGGAGTATGTACTTTGATGGATCAAGGAATAAAAATAGATTAGGGGCTGGTGTGATGTTGATTTCTCCTGCACAAGTAAGGTATTACTTCTCCTTTAGGGTCCAATTCAGTTGCACTAATAATGTAGCCGAGTATGAATCCTTGATTCAAGGTCTCCTACTTGCTCAAAAAAGAGGAATCTAAGCCTTAAGGATGTATGGAGACAGTGAGTTGGTGGTTAATCAAGTGAGAAATTAGAATACCACCAAGAATGGTTTACTCAAGTCTTATAAACATAGGGTATGGGATTTTCTTGAAACTTTTAATGCATTTAATATTCAAAGCATCCCTAGAAAGGAAAATAGACATGCTAATAGACTTGCAACAATAGGTGCATCTTTTGATATGCCAGGGAATCTTGAGGAGGAGAAGAAGCAAAAAATCAGAGTGGTAGTAAGGCCTATTATCCCTAATAACAACACCCATTGGCAGGCATTTGAGTCTGATAAGCAAATTGTGAGCTTCTTACAGAATGAGGCAGAATTTTCAGAGAGAAATCAGTCAAGACTACAAGATCAGTATGGTGATCAGAATATTAATCTCAGTTCCAAAAAGCTACCTAAAGGTCTCATTACTCTAGAGAGTGTTTTTAATCCTAATGACCAAACAAGAGGTAGAGCATGAACCTAGCTACTGATGAAGATGATCATACTCTAGTCAGGGTTGCTGATGGAAAATCCTTGAACATGGGGAAGGTATGTTCTAAAATTGAACAAGAAAATTGTATTCATCTATGTCAAGAATTTAATGATATATTTTCTTGGACATATGATGATTTAAAGGGTTTTGACCCAAGGTTATTTAAACATACCATAGATTTAATTAATGATGTAAAACCAGTGAGACAAAAATAGAGACCAATGAATCTTAAAATTGAACCCTTAATGAGAAAGGAGCTATCCAAATTGATTGAGGCCCACATAATTTTCCCTATCAAACACTCATCATGGGTAGCAAACCTTGTCCTTGTTAGGAAGAAGAATGGATAAATTAGATTGTGTGTGGACTTTAGGGACCTTAACCAAGCTTCCCTTAAAGATCACCATCCTCTCCCTTCTATGGAGCAGATTTTGTCCAAAGTCAGTGGTTCAAAGAGATTTTCATTTCTTGATAGATTCTCTGGTTACAATCAAGTACTGGTTAAAGAGTCTGATAGATACAAGATTGCATTTACCACTAAATGGGGTACCTATGCTTATTGTAAGATGCCATTTGGGCTAACCAATGCAAGTGCTACATTTTAGAAGGCTATGGAGATGGCCTTCAAGAATTTGATTGACAAGTTTGTCTTAGTTTACCTTGATGATATCACTGTGTATTCAAAGGATGTAGATGATCATTTTGGTCATCTCAGGTAGGTATTTCTAAGATGTAGAGAGTTTGGGGTGTCTCTTAACTCAAGCAAGTGTGTCTTTCCTACTAACCAAGGAAAATTGTTAGGACATATTGTATCTGAGGATGGCTCAACCATTGATCGAGAGAGAACAAAAGCAATACTTGCTCTTCCTCTTCCTAAACACAAGAAAGGGTTGCAAAGTTTCCTTAGTAGGATAAATTTTGTGAGAAGATTTATCCCTAATCTTGCTACCATGGTGAAACCTCTTACAACTATGCTCATGAAAGGTATGGTCTTTGCATGGACCAAGGAAGGTAAGGAAAGTTTTGAAGGGATCAAGATAGCCATAGCCTTAGCCCCTACTCTCATGAATCCAAATTTTGAGAAGGATTTCATTATTTATACCTTAGGTGGTGAGTCAAGTATCTCTACTGTCTTGACTCAAAGAAGTGATAAAGGTGACAAGCAACCCATAGCTTTCTTTAGTGAAGGTCTTAAGGAATATGAAGATAAATATAGCTATGTAGAAAAACAAGCCCTTGCAGTCATCAGAGCTTTAAAGAAATTTAGACACCTCCTGTCTCACAATAAAATTCATTTGTTAGTACCCCATGCCAGTGTGAAGGAGTTCCTTTTGAACAAAGATGTTAGTGGGAAAAGAGCTAGTTGGCTTACAAAGGTAATGGAATATGATATTGACATTTAGATTACCAAGCTGGTAAGAGGGAGGGGGTTCTGTAAACAGATGTTATCATCTTAGGAACTTGATGAGGAGGCTGCTATGATACTAAAAAAGCAACAAGAGGTGAGAAATGGTGACCCAAGGAGTTGTCTGGATGATATGAAGAGTTTCTTATTAGGCAATGGATACCCTCAAGGATTAGATAGAACTAAAAGGAGACAATATAGATTACAGTCAATTCCTTATGTCATTGTTGATGATATCCTTTTCAAAAAAGATTTTAATCGATCCCTATTAAGATGTCTTGATATAAACCAAGCTGAAAGAATAATCAAAGAGCTTCATGATGGTCCTGATGGTGGCCACTTCTCAGCAAGGACAACTACAATGAAGATCATGAGTGCTGGTTATTGTTGGCCATCTCTGTTTCATGATTGTCATAGGTATGTAAGGAAGTGTGAAAAATGTGCCTTCTTCTCTAGAAAGAAAAGGCTTGTAGCTCTTCCCCTTCATCCTATCTTGGTGGATCAACCTTTTTCTTAGTGGGGATTGGATTTCATGGGCCCTATCAATCCTCCTTCTAGTTCAGGTCACAAATGGATTTTAGCTGCTAGAGATTACTTCACCAGATGGACAGAGGTAGTTACATTGAAGGATGGCACTAAATTTTCAGTTGTTGAGTTCCTTGATGGAATTGTGGCCAGGTTTGGTGCCCCTTCAACCATTATTTTAGATAATGCAAAGTCTTTTGTTGGAGCTCAGATTTGTGCTTGGGCAGTGGATCATAATATCTATTTGAGCACATCCTCAAATTACTATCCTCAAGGTAATGGTTTGGCTAAGCCCTCCAACAAGAACCTGATTGGGATCATAAAAAGGAAAATAGAAGACAATCCAAGGTGTTGGCATAAAAAACTAAAGACTACACTATGGGCTGACAGGATAATACCTAAAAGATCAATAGGGAATTCACCATTTGTGCTAGTATATGGTAGAGAAGCAAGGCTTCCAATTTCATTGGAGTTCCTATCCTTGGAGTTAGCTCATCAGTTGAAACTAATTGAAGATGATGCCATGATAGTGAGAGTGGCAGAACTGATGGAGCTAGAAGAGAAAAGGACTCAAGCCATGCAGACCCTAGAGACACACCAGCAGTAGGTCAAAAGGAGTTTTGACAAAAGGGCTAGGGTTAGGATCTTCAGGGAGGGAGATTTGGTTCTGAAATAGGACACAGATAGGGAAAAACTAGGAAGACACTCAAAATTTGACACATTCTGGAGTGGTCCCTACCTGATTGAAAGTTGTAAATAGGCCAATACTTTCCAGTAAGCAAACCTGATGGTGAGATTTTTCCCATCCCAGTCAATGGGATTTATCTCAAGCCATGTTTTTGAGGGTTTGAGATTTCCTGTACATAGTTAGCTTATTTTCATTTCCAGTTTTTTCCCTACTTTTCCAAGAAGTGTACGAGCATAGGATTGTCTTCGTGAGATAGCAAGTTTTGAAATTTTGAAGCTTGCAGATAAAGGTTTTGGTCTTTGGTTCTAGTTGCAGAGACAAGGGCTTTTCAGTGTTTTGCTATCTTAGAGGTAGGGTTAGCATTTCACAGTGCTCAAAATCTACATATCTTCTCAACTTTATAGCCCAATGGATGCTTTAGACCACTCATCTTATGCATAGCTAGCTTGCATCCCCTATGAGTCGCCAAAAATATTGCCATTTTTTGTCTCCCACCAAAAATTCAAATTTGTATGCCCAGCCTGTCCAATAGCCACTTCCAATTTAATATTATTTAATTGCCTAGAAAAAATAAAAATAAAAAAATCAATGATCAAAACCTTAGGTTATCTCTTTATTTCCTAAGTGACTGCACTTTAACATTTTTGCAGACCCACAACTCTCTTATCATTGGATCTTCTTAGGATCTATGGCCCTTGCCATGTCGCTATGAGAAAATGCTTGACCTTTAGCTATAGCAACATAGTGAGTGTTTTCCATGTGGATTAGGGGGCCCAATTTGGTAGTGGTGGTGTATTTTTTTCTCTAGTGCCAAGTTTTGATAAAGCCCCTAGCACTCGCTATCTCGCTATCAAAAAACTCAAGCATCTCGCTGTTAGTGACATAGTGAGTCACTGTGAAATGAGTGTTTGGTGGGACCTTATGCAACATGGAAGGGTGACAATGCTTAAGTGGGGTTTTGTTTTGCTAGCTATGTAGATTTTTTGATGCCATCAGTACTTGGACCCACGCCCCTTCTGTAAACATAGGAGGGATTCTGACCGTCGGATCAATGCAAAATCAACAGTCCTCGCTATCTCACTATGGAAAGTTGCAAGTTGTTTACTCATAGTGACATAGCGAGTATGGGACCCAAAAATCTTTAGAATGCTTGATGTAGTTTCTTCATGCTTGGATTGACCTTAGATCAATGGCTTTTCGCTATCTTGCTATGGGAAGTTGCTTGAAGGATATGTATAGTGAGATAGCGATTCGTTGTCGCACATCTTTATGGGGCCAGGTTTGTTCCATAAGCCACAGGGTGGACCCTGAACCAGTGATGCATCAAGAATGAGTGTACAGATTAATGACACATATGAAATTGGTTGATTTCTCATTGGCTAGGGTGATGACAGTGCAAAATATGGGCCAGTCCCTTTAGCAAGTCTTTCACTATTGTTAGATCAGCATAGATCTATGGTCCTCCCTAACTCACTATGGGAAGTTGCACGTTGTTTAGGTATAGCGAGTTAGCAACCTGGTGACACATGGATTATGAATCCATTTTTCGTCTTATGGGCCAAGGGTGAACAAGTGGTGGTTGAGCTGGCAGATCACTTGGTGCCCACTTCCCCACATTTTGAGCTTTGTCAGACATTCTGACGATACAAGGAAGTACCTTATTGACGTGGATCTAGGTGATGTCATGGTGGATGGTTGTTGAGGTCCAAAAAGTATGAGTTATGAGCACTGTCAGATCTTCATAGATCAAAGGTTAGCACATTCTCACATTATCAAAGTGCGAGGAAGTTATAAAATGCAAGAAAATGAGTGGAAGGCATGTGTCCTAGATGATGTCATTAGCTCGCCCTCCTCACAGCTAGATACTAGATAAGCCCTCGTCGTTTGATGTAATTTGATCTATGGTGGGTGCTATCTCACTATGGGAAAGCACTCGGAGGATATCCATAGTGACATAGTGCCTCAGTGACACGTGTCTTTGTAGGCTCAGTCAAGGTTGATAGTTAAGGGCTGATGGTTATGTTGTAGGCCATCACGATCAGGATTTAAAAGGATGGTGTGGTTAGTTAGAAAAGCATGGTCAACTCAGAAGGACCCTGTGAGATGACATGAAGATAAAAGGCTATTGGTCCACGTGGCTCGTCCTGGTGCCAAGGATAGGTTGACTAGGCTAACCTTGCTGATTCATGAGATAGGAATAGGGAAAATCAAGAGTTTTACATGAATCTGATCTTCATGATCGATTCTAGCTACCAAAAGTGAATGCAAAACATATAGGAACACTCTACCACCCCAACCTATCTACTTACCTGGCTAGAGAAATTTAATGGCACCATTTCTATCTTCTTGAGGCACTGTTCCAAATCATTGCATCTAGATCTACCAAAAGATCATATTTTCTATAGATCCCCATGATTATTCTCTGCAGGACTTAATGGTAGGTAGCTGCAAAGTCACTTCGGCTGGAAAAAATATCAGTTATGCCTGAACTATAAAGGCAATTTTTGGTAAATTTTGTGGTGGTCGTATCATTCTCTGTTGTTCTTTGCTATTTCTCTATAATTCTAGTTTAAAATTCCCTTTACCTCTGAACTGTATGATTTTTTCCTTATCTCCTTCAGCCATTGGTGTAGAGTGCAAGAACTCTTTGCCTCCACTAGTGTTTTTTGGAAATTTGTAATCTGCATGACTATATCTCCTTGGATCCATGAATGATAATATAAGTGAATATCCCTTTCCTTGTGTCATTCATCTTGGTCTTCTGATTTGCATGTGATTATTTGATTAAGGCAAGTCTGAATGTGTATATCCTTAGTTTCATTCTAGTTTAATAGTACATATATGGGCAAAGATTGGTCTAAACACTCTATTTTGGTGCATCACCTCTTTAGATTAGATTAGGTAGATTTTATTTTATGCTCTCTTTCTCCCTTTTCTTCTCCAAGAGTAGTTAGGTGTGCCCTGCTAGTAAGAGGAAGCCGGCCTTCTCCAGAGACTCAACCTCATAGTTCAAGTGCCACAACTTGGAGGTTGTTTCCATGTTTCGCTAGGTTTTCCTCATGCATAGGCTTTGGACAAGGGTGCAAACCTAAGTGACAAAAATACCTTATAAGAAAATGGTGGATGATTTGAAGACATACTTTTCTCATGTCACTTTTTAGGAAATTGCTCAGGCGAACAAAAAAGTGGTTAATGCAATGGCTACTCTTACTTCCATGCTATATATGTCTGATAATGATCTTCGAGATGAATTCCTAGTAGAGATGTTACTCTACCTTGTCTATAATTCCTCTAAATCCTAGATGATATGTTCTATCATAGGACATGATTTATCCCACTACCATCATATTACTCTTACCTACATGATCAATTTTTTTTTTGACAATCTAACGCAAAACAAAAAAATTCACCTTATCAACAGTGCTTAACGATATGTACCAATCTCCCTCTTTGGCATTGATGGCAAACCAAACTAATCATTTGATCAACTTTGTTACCATCAAAATTACATACATTTTTCTTCCATTTTCTGTTTCTCCCTCTTTTGTTGTAGTTTTACTACTGATCATATATCTTTGCTATAGTTTTACTAATGATCATATATCTTTACCTTTTAGTTTCTCATAAGTCCCCCTCTTTCATATATATCTCCCTCATGAGTATCTCTCTCTTATTTTGTTTATTTTGATCAGTTTCTTCATATCTCCCTCTTTGACATAAATGCAAAAGATGTAGCATCTTTAACATGTGAAATAAAGGCTTTGCATCTCATATTTTCTCCCTCTATCACCATGCTTGTGACTGATTTGGAGTTTCTTATTTCTACTGTCATCCTCTGCATCACTCTTCTAATATTTCAATGATCTATTCTTGTTGATGCAGGGCAGTGTCTTTGTTGCTTTAAATTGCTTGATTTAGGGACATTACCCCCAACTTGCCTCTTAGATATTCATAAGCATCCTTGCGCAATGGTTTGTTGAAGATATCTGCAATTTGTTCCTTTGTGTGAATATACTCCATCTTCACTTGTTTGTCTTCTACCAGTTCTCTAACATAGTGATACTTGATTGCAATATGCTTAGTTTTTGCATGTATTACTAGATTCTTGGATATGTTTATAGCACTTGTGTTATCACAATACAATATCACAGGTTTGGTTACCTCTTCTTTCATTCCTTTCAATAAATGTGTGAGCCACACAATGTTTGTGCAATTGACTGTTGCTGCCACATATTCTGATTCTACAGTGGATTGAGACGTGCATGTTTGCTTCTTGCTAGTCCAAGTAACTAATCTTTTTCCTAAAAATAGTGCTCCTCCACTTGTGCTTTTTCTATCATCAATGTTACCTCCCCAATCTGCATCTGTGTATGCATTGAGCTTAAACTTTTTGGTCTTTTTATAACATATACCAAAGTCATCAATTCCTTTAAGATATCTCATTATTCTTTTTACTACTTTGAGATGGTTCTCTTTAAGATTAGTAGAGAATCTAACCACTATTCCAACTGCTAATGCTATGTTTGGTCTACTATGTACAACATATTGTAGTTTTCCAATCATGGATCTGTACATTTCTTGATTAACTTTAGCTGATACATCAGTTCTGGATAGCTTATGTCCTGTTGCCATTGGTGTGCTGATAGGTTTGGAATCTTCTAATCCAAATGTTTTAAGTATCTCTTTGATGTACTTTGATTGTGTCATAAATATACCATGTTTTAGCTGATGTACTTGTAAACCAAAAAAGAATTTGATTTCTCCAAACATAGACATTTCAAATTCATGTTTCATTTTGTCAGCAAAAATTTTGCAAATCACTTCCTTTCCTCCAAACACTATGTCATCTACAAAGATTTCAGATAGAATAATTTTCTTACCTTCTTTTGATTTGATGTACATGTTGTTGTCATCAGTTCTTTCAAATCAAATTTGCACTAGATACTTGTGAAGTCTCTCATACCATGCTCTAGGTGCTTGTTTCAGACCATATAGTGCTTTATGTAGTTTACAAACCATATCTTTGTTGTTTTCATCAACAAAACCATCTGGTTGTTCAATGTAGACTTCCTCTTCCAATATACCATTCAGAAAAGCAGACTTTACATCCATTTGATAGACTTTAAAACCTTTATATGTAGCATATGCAAGTAAAGTTCTTACTCCTTCCATTCTTGCAACAGGGGCAAATGTTTCCCCATAGTCTAATCCTTCTTCTTGAGCATAACCTTTACATACTAGTCTGGCTTTGTTTCTGGTGATTTCTCCATTCTCATCTAGCTTGTTTTTGAATACGCATTTGGTACCAATCACATTTTTGTCAACTGGTCTGGGAACTAAACTCCAAGTTTTTTTCTTCTTTATTTGATCAATTTCTTCTTCCATAGCTTTATACCAGTTACCATCTTGTAATGCATCATACATTGTCTTAGGTTCAATTTTTCTTAGTAGGCATGATTCATTTCTTAGTCTATTCCTTGTCATTGGTCTTGCATCTTTATCACCAATTATCTATTCAGTAGGGTGATGCCTCTTTACATATTTGGACAATCTTGGTTCTGTCCTTGTTTCTATATTTGATCTTTTAGAATCAGGATCACTATGCACTTCATTATCAGGTAGCTCTACATTTTTGTCATGTGTACTGACTTCAAAGTCAGAATGAGCATTTTCTTCATTCTACAACTTGGCTTCTGAATGCAACTCGACATTCACTGGTTGTGAGTCGGTTGAAACTAAAACTTGTTGTTGAATCCTAGTTTGATTGATGGTAACTTCGTCAATGGGCATTCCTTCATAAGAATACACGAAGGTTCTATATTCATCCATTTTCTTTGATTTTTGAACTTGGACAACTGCATGCTCATCAAAGTTTACATTTGCACTTTCCACAGTTTTGTCAGTGTTAGTATTTAAACACTTGTATGCTTTACTTCTAATGGAGTAACCAAGGAATATGCCTTCATCACTTTTTGCATCAAATTTTCCATTTCTGACATTTTTAAGGATAAAACATTTGCAACCAAATACTTTGAAATGCTTTACATTGAGTGAGTGACCATACCATAATTTAAAAGGTGTTGCATTTGTACCTTTCTTAACTTATACTTGGTTCAGTGTATGAATAGCCACACTTACAGCTTCTCTCCAATATTTTAGAGCAACAATCTTTTAAATCATTAATGTTCAAGCACAGTCAATCATAGATCTATTTCTTCTCTCAGCAATTCCATTTTGTGGGGGAGTTCTTGGGGCTGATGTTTGTCTCTTGATTCCTTTGTTATTGCAGAATATCTCGAATTCATTTGATGTAAATTCACCACCTCTGTCTAATCTAAAGCATTTCAAACTTTTTCCTATTTACTTTTCAACTCTAGCCACATACCACTTAAACATTTGAAAAGCATCAAATTTTTTCTTTAAAAACATAACAGTCATCATCCTGGAATAATCATCAACAAACAACATTATATATTTGTCTCCTTTGTAGCTTTGTACTTCCATTGGACCACATAAGTCAGTATGGACTAATTCAAGTACTTCTTTAGATGTATAGTTTTTACTTTTGACACTTGACTTGGTCATCTTTCCTAGCTGGCAAACTTTGCACATGGTATTGTCAGGTTTCTTCAGTTTAGGTAAACCTCTGACTTTCTTTATTTTACTGATATTGACCAGATTATCAAAGTTGACATGACATAGCCTTGTATGCCATAACCATACATCATCAAAATTTTCAACGAGACAAGAGGTATTTTTTAGATCAAGATAAAATAGATTACTTCTTGTTTGATCTCCTTTTCCTATTAGTCTGCCATCAGTATCATAGAATTTTGCAGTTTTATTTCCAAATTCTACTTTGCAACCTACATTGCCTAACTGTGAGACACTTAGAAAATTGTAGTTTAGTCCTTCAATATAATATGCATTGTCACATGAGATTTGTTCTGTAAGCTTAATGGAACCTTTTCCTTTGACTTGACATGGAGCATCATTGCCAAATCTGACACAATTTCCATCATACTGAGTAAAGTTAACAAACTTACTTTTGTCTCCTGTCATGTGATGTGAGAATCCGCTGTCTATGATCCATCTGTCATTCTTATTCATACATGTTACCAGTGCTATTGGCTCTTCTTCATCAGATTGGCCCTTCATGGCCACATAAAAAACTTCATCATCATTATCATCAGAATTATCTTCAGCAATATAGCACTTCTTGCCTTTGTCTTTGTAATCTCTCTTATCATCTTCCCTTCTATTTTTGTACTTTTTTCCTTACTTGTATTCCTTTTTTTGTGTACACCTTGCAGCAATATGTCCTACTTCATTGCAATTAAAACAAATGATAGGAATCTTACCTTTGAATCTTCCTTTGCCTTTGTGAAATCTTCTAGCTAGTAGTGCTTCCAATTGTTTCACATCTTCCTCATCAGTGCTATTTTCACTGGATACATATTCCATCTTTCTTCTTTCTTTCTTTGATTTCACTTTATCAGCATCTTTTAATGATAGCTTGGCTTTGAAAGCAGATTCAATAGTCTCAGGTTTGTAGTTGTCAAAGTTAGATAACTCAAATGCAATGAGTCTACCTACTATGCCTTCAAAACTTATATTGTTTCCTGGCACACATCTTAGCTCTTGTATAGCTGATACTCTAATAGCATAGATAGGGAGCAAGGTTCTGAAAAGCTTACTATTAATAGTATCATCATCTAATTGACCATTCAAGCATCTTATTGCACTTACCACTTCCTTTATTCTAGTAGCATACTGAACAACATTCTCACCTTCTTCCATTTTCATATCATCAAACTGTCCTCTGAGACTTTCTCTTTTTGCTCTTTGGACATTCTGATCTCCTCCATAAATGTTAGATAGGGCTTTCCACATCTTGAATGTAGTGTCACATCCTTTCATATTATCAAATTCAGCATAGTTGAGTGTAGAAGCAATTTCCAGCATTGTTTGATTGTGTTCCTGTTTGTTTTTTAAATCTTCTACAGTAGGAGCACCAATTGGATCAACATGTTCAGTATCAATTGAATTTTGGGCATAATCTCCTATGGATCCAAGATGTAGCTTCATCAAGCTTTTCCAAGCAACAAAGTTGTCTTTGTTGAGCTTGAGAGCTTCTCTCTTAGGCATTTTGATCTTTTCTCCTTCTGGTCCTTTTAAACTAAATCAGCAGTCGAGGCTCTGATATCAATTGTTATAATTCTTTAGAATAACTAAGGGGAGGGGGGGGGGGGGGGGGGGGTGAATTAGTTATTCAAGGTCCAAATGCCATAATAAAACTTTTTCTCTTTTCTCTACAAATCCTTAATGGTGCATAACTGAACTTATCATGCATGCAATTTAAATGTTGAAACAACTAAGAAAAGTAAACATGCATCACACCATAGCACTAAGAATTTGATAACCCAGAAACCCTCTAGGAATAAGAAGGTAAAACGGGAGTGGGGATGATACCCACAAAATAACTGTATAATTAATTTTAACCACTTCTGATTGTTTGCCCTGTGAAAAGCTTGCCCTATTAAAGGCTACAACACATTGTTAAATGTGACTTTGTTAGAGGATTTCATCAAACTGTTAGGAATGGGCCTGGTTAAAGGACTTTGGAACATTCACTTGGAATGTCACCCTGTTAAAGGATTTACAATATGGCTATTAAACCAACCTAAGTCCATAGGATTTATCTTAACTGTTACAATTGCTAGAAAGTAATGACAATGGCTTTGATCTGATTTAACTTACAACATAACTTGCAGATTACAGATCACACTTTAGTTCAATCCTTTGCTTGGCTTTTAATCACTTCAGTTTTGTTAGCTTGTCTTCATCTCAAGCTTTGTTTCCTTGAGTCTTTTTTACTGATCATACCAATGCAATCATATCTATGGTTATCCAGCAAAATAGATTATTCTTTACTCTCTTTCTCCTTAACACTTTTCTTCAGCAGCTCATGGTTTCATACTTTCTCACCACCACACTACTGCTTCATGACCTTATGACTTCTTAAATAGAAATTTGATATATCTTTCCCGCTCAATTCTCCCTCTCCAATTTTAGGGTTTCAATGGATTAGGTAGGATACAATGTATCTACTCCATATTTCTTCATCATCTAGAAACCTTGTCTAGCATCCAGTTGTATTCGCTAAAAACCTTTTTACATGGTGTTCTGTGCCACCAACTCATCACTCTTATCTTCTGTCTAGTTTACAAACTTCTAGGTAACAACCTTGTCATCTCATATCTGGAAAATCTTTGATTTCAAAATAATATAGCAAATTGGCATTATTGGTTTACTGATAATCGACTTCTTCTATGTTACTCGGCATTATCAGTTTATTGACACTCAGCTTCTTCAGTGTTACTCGACACTTGATATTTGCTTGGCACTTGTTTTCTACTTATTGCTTGATATTTTCTCAGCACTTGTTTTCTGCTTCATACTTGATATTTTCTCGACACTTATTTTCTACTCGGTACTTGATATTTGCTCAATACTTTCTTATGAACTTAGTTAGATTTTCACAAATTACTAAGCTAAACCCTTACATCTTTGATATGTTTTAGTGTGCCTATTATCTGTCTCTTTGAGTATGTCAACAATACACTATTTCATCAATGGCTTAGTTGATCCTTGTACTTCATTAGAACATCATAACTTCAACCATTCTCTAGGTACTCTAGTTACATCTTATTGATTGCCACCTCCTTGTCAATCAACCAATTGATAGTATTTGGATTGCTAAAATAATTGTCATTCCTACAAGTAGCAAGTTTGACATCAATGACAAAATAATGATTGAAAACATTCTTTTCCAGTTCCATCATTCTTATTCAATCATTTCCAAAAATTATTACTAACAACTTATTTAGGAGAGGTCTTGAAGAAACACTCCTTAGGTTTATAGAACCTGATGAGTCTAAACACACATTAATTGATGTACATGAGTGATGCATGAGCATCTTGGGTGCAAGGGCAATCTTGCATCACCCAAAAATATTTTATTTTCACTCTTTTCTATTTTAATAAGGACTAGTGGATAGGGTGGTTACTATTTATGAGAACTTACTATTTTTAGTAAGTTTGTTGTACAAGCTTAGAATGTTCTCATTTTCTACAAGAAAGTTCATTTTAGAGGACTAAGCCTACCATAAAAATCTGATTGCTCAAGCATTAGTATCAGAGAAGTTATTGTGGATTTTCAGTGGAAAAATTTGCAGAAAAATCTTTAGGCTCACTATTGGAGGCCTTAGAGTGCTTGGATGAGGTTTGAAAACTCAATGGAAGGGCACTAGTGTAGTTCTAATTTTGTAGATTAGGGGCTAACATCTTTGAAAATGGTTATAATGGCCAATTAGAGCAACAGTTGATGAGTTATGACCATTAGAAGTTGAGCTACCAAAATTTTTAAAATAATTTATCAATGATGTATTTGGCTAACTCTATGTGTATTGTTAGGTTCTATGAGCCCTTGGTATTAATTTTGAGCATCTAGAACCTTCTTGGGTGGCATAAAACTATCTATTTAAGAAAGGCCCAAACATTGTATAGGACAACTCTAGGTTATAGATCGCAACTTGTCTTGCAATTTATTGTACTGAAGGAACCCATAAGGGTTAGCATATTATATTTATGAATTTTTTAATTCCACATTTGTGGTGAAAATAAGAAGTCCATACTTTGTTCTTGCATTTTTATTATTTCTATGTTTCTATTATGAGTTTATGGTATTAAGGGGAGTACCCTACATCAGTGGTATTAGAGCTAGAGTTCTTGAGTGTGTGGATAGATTGCCAATTGTGAGGTAGTTTGCATTAGGACTATGGTTTGGGTTGAGCATGTAGATAGATCACTGATTATGAGGCAGTTTGCACTAGGGTTTCAATAAAAGTGCGAAAATGCCTCCACAAAGAGAGCATTGTGGAAGAGTTGTAGCTGTTACACCTAAGGGTTTCTGAGCCCTCTAAAGACAAATGCAAGCATTGGAAGAAAAAATGCATAGAGGAATGAATCTTCTCATAAGATATAAAAGAAAGGATAAGGATGATGAAGAAGAAAATTCTAAAGTAGAGGCAGTTCTAAATCTGGAGGAAGAGAGGCTTTTAAGGGTCATCTCCAAGATTGAAAAAAGACCTAAGTTTGAGGTTCCCACATTTTTGAAAAATCTTAACCCAAAGGAGCTGATCAATTGGATTAATGAACTAGAGGAGTAATTTGAGTATGAAGATATTGATGATCCTGATAGGGTCAAGTTTTCAAAGGAAAAACTAAAGGGACATGCAAAGATCTGGTGGCAGGAGGTTCAGTTGGAGTAAAATAGAAAGGGAAAGGAGAAAATCACCAGATGGGATCGGATGAAAGATAAACTAAAGTGACAATTCATTCCCATGGATTATGAGGTTGATTTGATAAAGAAGATGCATGGATTGAAGCAAGTAGGGATTTTTTTTCAAGATTATACTCAAGAGTTCTACCAAGTTCTCATTAGAATTGGCCATGCTGAAGATGATAAGGAGAAAGTTTCCTGTTATCTTGATGGGTTAAGGCCCAGCATTCAGAATGAGCTAAGTTTGGTTCAAATGAGTAATATTGAGGAGGTATACCAATTTTCCCTAAGAATTAAGGAGAAATTGAGAAAGAAGTTTGAGAATAAGAACAATGGAAGAGGTCATGGTGGAAGATCTAGTAGATGATCTTATGGTGGTCATAATGATGATCAAAAGAACAAGGATGAGGCTGGAAGTGGTAGTTAGAATGAAAGGGGAATCAATTTCAATAATTTCCATGATCAAAATAATAAATATTAGAGGAAGAGGTAGAGGACAAGGATCTGGAAGTGGAGGCTTCTGTGGAAAATGTTTTCACTATGGAGAAGAAGGGCATAGAGCATTTGAATGCACCCAGTGCCAAGGAAGAATAGATCGAAGAAAAGATGGTTAGGTGAGAGTTGTACATGTTGATGTAGATGCTAGATCCTCACATTTTGAAGATGCTGAAAGAGGAGAACTCTTAGTTAACAAAAGAGTCTTGGTAAGTGGTGAGAATGAACCTGAGCAAAGAAGGAGCTTGTTTCACACAAGGTGTAGATGTGAAGATATTTGTTGTGATGTGATCATTGATGGTGGAAGTACTAATAATTTGGTGTTAGAAACAATGGTCACGAAGTTGAATTTGAAGAGGTAGAAACACTCGCATCCATACCATATTGCTTGGGTGCAAGATGACCATAAGGTCATGGTTAATGAGTAGTGCTCAGTGGAGTTCAATATTGGAAGCTACAAGGATGAGGTACTATGCAATATCATACCTACATATATATGGCATAAGTTTTTGGGTAGGCTATGGAAGTTTGATAGGCATGCTATACACGATGGGTGAGAAAATGCCTAAACTCTAACTAAGGATGGAGTGAAACATAAGTTGAAGCCATTGAAGGATAAAGAAGAAAAGGTATGTAGTGTTGCCAGAATATTTTTTGTTGATGGAAAAGAGTTTCTTAAAGGTATGAAACATGAGCATATGTGTTTTGCTATAATTCCTAAAGATAGTAAAGAAGAAGTAGAGGAGGTAGCTGCAGAAGTTGTAGATATGTTGGAAATTTTTTTTGATATTGTATTAGGTAATGTACCTGATGGATTGCCCCTAATGTAGAAGATCAATCACTAGATGGATTTGGTTCCAAGAGCTAGTTTACCAAACAAGGCAACATGACATCAGCAGAAAGTGAAGAGTTGAACAGTCAAGTTCACGAGTTGTTGCAGAAGGGGTTGATTTGAGAGAGTCTAAGTCCATATTTTGTACCAGCAATATTAGCACCAACTAAGAATGAAGAATGGAGGATGTGTACAGATTCTCATGCTATCAACAATATCACAATAAAGTATATATTTCTATTGCCAAGGATGGATGATATTATGGACTATTTGAGTGGAGCTAAGTATTTCACAAAGACAGATCTGAAGAGTGGGTACCATTAAATTTTTATTAGAGAAGGTGATGAGTGGAAGACTACTTTCAACACAAGGGAAGGGCTATATGAGTGTTTAGTCATGCATTTTGGGCTAACCAATGCACCAAGCACTTTCATGAGGCTCATGAATGAGGTACTGAAGGAGTTTCTGGGTAAGTTTGTCATTGTTTACCTAGATGATATATTGATCTTTAGTAAGACATTGGGAGCACTTGATTCATATTCACAAGGTGTTTGATAAGTTGAGGGAAGAAAAGTTACTGATAAACTTGAAGAAGTGAAATTTTGTAAAGAAAGAGTTAGTGTACCTAGGATTTGTTGTCTAAAGAGAAAGTTTGAAAATAGACCCAGAGAAAGTGAAGGCTCTCCTTGAATGGCCTAATCCAGGGAGTGTGACAGAGGTAAGATCTTTTCATGGACTAGCTACATTATACAAAAAGTTCATAAGAAATTTTAGCAATATTTGTGGACCCTTGATTGAAACAATGAGAGGGGATAAGAAAGAGTTTAAGTGGACAAAAGGAGTAGATAAGAGTTTTAATATGTTGAAATAGAAAGTTACTGAGCAACCTATTTTAGCACTTCCTAATTTTAATAAGGTGTTTTGAATAGACTGTGATGCTAGTGGTAATACAAAAGGAGCTTTTTTGAGCTAGTAAGATAGACCTATTGCTTATTTCAGTGAGAAGTTGAATGATGCAAAAAGAAAATATTTTGTTTATGATAAGGAATTTTACACTATAGTTCAAGCATTGAAGAAGTGGAGACACTATCTTCTTCATAAGGAGTTTTTTTTGTATACTGATCATCAAGCTTTGCAATATTTGAATAGTCAAGGAAAATTGAACCAAAGGCATTTAAAGTGGGATGAGTTTTTATAGAGTTATACATTTGTTTTGAAACATAGGAGTGGGAAGTCTAACAAAGTTGTAGATGCTCTTAGTAGAAGACAACTTTTTCTGACATAAATATAGATAGAGGTGGTTGGGTTCAAGGAACTTAGTACATTGTATCCAGATGATCCTAATTTTGGTGAAGCATGGAAGGCTTGTATAGAACCTATTATACTTGATAGGAAAAAGTGGTTGGATTTTAGGATCTAGGATAATATGTTGTTCAAAGGAAGCTAGTTGTGCATTCCCAGAAGTTCAATGAGAGAAAATCTCATCAAGGAGAAGCATAATGGAAAATTGGCTGGAAATTTTGGCAGAGATAAAACCATAGCTTTGGTTGCTGAAAATTACTACCGGCCACAGTTGTAGCAAGATGTGATGAAGTTTCTACAAAGTTATAGAGTATGTTAGATGGCTAAAGGAGTGAAGTAGAATATAGGGCTATATCAACCATTACCTATACCAGAGAAGCTGTGGGAAGATATTAGCATGGATTTTGTTCTTGGATTACCGAGGACACAATGCGGGCATGATTTTATTTTTGTGGTGGCTGACAAGTTTTCAAAGATGACACATTTTATTCCTTGCAAGAAGACTAGAGACGTTGTTTATGTAGCAGAGTTATTTTTCAGAGAAGTTGTGAGATTAAAAAGTTTGCCAAAGAGTATAGTTTTAGATTGAGATACCAAATTTGTTGGGTATTTCTAGCATACATTATAGAAGAAGTTGAAAAAAAATTTGAAGTTTAGTTCATCTCATCATGCACAGACTAATGGATAGACAAGTTGTGAATCACAATTTGGAAAATTTGTTGAGATGCTTGGTTGGAGATAAACCAAAAGGATGGGATATGATTTTACCATAGGAAGAATTTGCATATAATAATTCTATCAATAGAAGTACTAGCAAATCACCATTCCAGATTGTATATGAGACTAGTCCTAGAAATGTTTCTAAACTAAGGCAGTTGGATAATGGAGAGATAAGTAGTGTTGAAGGAAAGGATTTTATTGAACATTTGACAAACGTACACGAGGAGGCAAGGAAGCACATCATAAAGATGAATACATAGTATAAGGCTAATGTAGATGTGAAAAGGAGATATTAGGAATTTCATATTAGAGATGAAGTCATGGTTCATTTGAGAAAGGAGCATTTTCTAGCGGGTACATATAATAAGTTGAAGATGAAGAAGTTTGGACCGTGCAAGATAGTGAAGAGGCATGATTCTAGCAATGCCTATGAATTGGAGTTTCCTGTTGAATTGAATATTCCAATAGTATTTAATATTTTAGATTAAATAGAGTATTATGAGGGAGGTTATGGAGATGAAGTTGGAGAGCACAGTGGAACATTCTAACAACTAGTTTAGCTATAAAGGAGATTGAGGAGATACTAGATAGTCATGTTAGAAAAAGTACCAAAAACATAACTTATGAGGAATATCTAGTCAAATGGAAAGGGAGACCAGTTGAGGATTTATCATGGCTAGCAAAGGAGGAGGTTAACTATCTTGGTTTTCCTTTGAACACCTAAGATGTGATGGGGTCACTTCTCAAATTACCTTGGATGTCTGATGCAGGAGCATCCTGGGTGCAAGGGCAATCTTGCATCACTCAAAAATATTTTATTTTCAATCTTTTTCTATTTTAATAAGGACTAGTGGACATGGTGGTTACTATTTATGGTAACTTACTAATTTTAGTAAGCTTTTCAAATGAGCTTAGAATGTTCTCATTTTCTATAGGAAAGTTCATTTTAGAGTTGTAAGCCTACCATAAAAATCTCATTGCTGAAGCATTTTTTTAGAGAAGTTATTGTGGATTTTTGGTGCAAAAATTTGTAGAAAAATCTTTAGGCTCACCATTGGAGGCCTTAGAGTTCCCATATGAGGTCCAAAAACTTAACGGAAGGGCACTAGCACAATTTTGATTCTATAGATCAAGACCTGGCATTTCCAAAAAGTGGTTATATTAGCCAATCAGAACAATAATTTGTAAGTTAGGGCCTTCAGATATTGAGCTACCAAAATTTCTAAAATAATTTGTCAAAGATGTATTTGGCTAACTAAATGTGTATTGTTAGGGTCCATCAGACTTAGGTATTAAGTTTGAGTATCTAGAACTTTCTTGAGCAGCATAAAACTGCCTAATTAAGAAAGGCCCGAACATTGTCTAGGACAACTCTAGGTGATAGTTCACATCTTGTCTTGCAATTTATTGTACTGAAGGCACCACTACTAAATTTAATCTCATTTTTTGACCAAAATTTTTGACCATCAACTAAATAAGTTTAAGTTGGTCAGAATGCTGAGGCAAAAATTTCTTTTTTAAACATGTAACCCCTGTGTTGGTCAAAATTTTGACCAACATGGGGCTTTTACATTTTGAAAAAGAAACATGTCTTATTACTTGTATGGTTTTTGTATGCTTGGGTTCATTTGAAGATGCGCGCACTGATTGCAAGCATTTGATTATGGCAGTATAGAAAGTGAAAATTTGGGGAATTCTCTTTTCGTGATTTGTTCTTTCTAATTTAGAGTAGTAGATATTAATTGGTAGCCCGTGTTTGATGCTGGGGTTTGTGCTCTTTGGATTTCAATGTTTTTATGCATGTATTTATTTTCCATTTTTATTTTTTATTCTGCATTCACAACCCTTGATTTGAATCTGATGGATTGTATGATCTGATGGATTAGTATGGAAAAAATAAATGGATAAAAATGATTTAAAAGATGAATATTTGATTACCACAATGAAATACAATCACGAATCAAAAATATTGGTTTCCCTTCTTTGTCCATAACAAGAAATCATACAACATATAATATTGATTTGGATGAAGCTGATCAATTGCCTTACTACTCTTAATGTTGTTCTTTTGAATGAAGCAAAAGTCATGATAAAAAATGGTCTCTATTTCGAATCCCATACATTCAACTGGGAAATTAGTAACACTCGATTCCTTTTCCTCTCTCACCAAAATGGGCTCATGATCCAACTCAAGAAAATCTAATTCACTTTTTTCATCTTGGATTTCTTTTAAGGGAAGCTCTGCTAGGAAAACCTTATTTTTGGATGTTGATGAATCCAATAGAGGAACAATATTAGAGTCGAAACATTTCTACCCAGTAAAGCTTTGTACAACGCTTTTAAAGTGGGTTGTTTCGGTCTCTACAAAGAGTGAATCAATGATTCGGATGCTTGATTTCTTTTGTGAAAGATCAACATGAGTGATATTTCTCTTTGCGGCCATGTTCATAATCTTGTGATGAATTCCTCTGTTGAGTTGTTCACACATATTTATATTTATCTGTAAGTTGACTTGGTAGTTTAAAAGCTTTATGTCCAAATTTTCATGTTCTTTGCATTCAATTGAATAAGCATCATCTTTGACGTCCCTAAAATTTAATATTACCAAAATTATGCTGGTATAGTTACTTTGGCTCATTCTAATAGAAAATACACTTTTTTTTAATCTCTATGATCCCAATTTGCTAAGGATGTTGAATTGATTGGTTGTAGTGCTCCAAATGAGAGTTTCATGGGCCTTAGTGATGTACAATATTGTGGAAAAATGTGGGCTTTAGAAAAGTTAATGACATCTTGGATTCTGCAGGGTGATAAAGTGTTACTTTTTAGTTACTCTGTCAGGTAATTGAGTTAGAGTTTGAGCTAATAGAATGGTTAACGCTTGCCATTTAATGTGAAGAGAGAAATTTCTGCTTGAGTGAATTTTAAATAATTTATTTTTTCTTATTGATCATTTTAAAAGTAATGGTATCATTGATAATTTGATAACCATTCTATTAGACAATGCAATCTATTTATTTTTTACATTTGTATATCTGTACATGATGTACAGGAAAACTTCAAGATAGATACTTTTACAATAAAGTATTTAAATAGAACTTTCACATAATCATTTGTATTCAACTACTTAGGAAACATTATTTAAGTTGCTAATTTTTAGTTCTATTACCAACCTTGGTTGGCATTTGAACCTTGTTTTGAGGTGTTTGTGAAAACAACGTTTTGTGCCATCCAGGTTGTGGTTCATCATGGAGACATTTTGATATGTGCAATCCCAACAATACTCTCTTTAATATATGGGTTGGGTACAGGGTGATTGATGATAGAGTCAGAGGTGTACACTGGAAAATGGTGAGTATTTTTTTGCCATTTTTCCTATATCACATTGATTACATATCATCTTTAGATAGGTTATTTGTTCTATGGCTCTTCTAATGTGTCAGTGATTTTACTATTCTCTGTTGTCATGAATCTTGATGGTTCAATTGAGGGTCAAGTGGACAATCATCAAGTGCTCAACTAGTTTAGATTGCATACACACAATTATAATAGTGAAGTAAAATTTCACATTAAAAAATTTAATATTGATTTTTCTCATAGATTTTTCATTTTGGTGAAATATAGAAACCTCTAACTAGTTAAGAGAAAATGCACCCAACTCCAAAATTCAATAATAACTCAAAAATTTGTCATATCAACAAATTTGGAAGAAATAGATATACTCTGGTTGTTTAGACACTCTTGATACCTAGGTTGACTTTTAGACATTTCTTTATTAGACACTCACAAGTAGCAATCATTTCCTTGCAATCTTGTCAAACTTCGCCAATTTCTTTCTTTTAAAACTGATGAACATTTTTTCAAAGATCCAAAGGTCCCTAACTTGTACTGACGATTTCTTTGCTATATTGTTGTCTGTTATAGGAGAGGAGAATGTCTTGAGATGATGAAGAGATTCATCTTCTAGATGTTCTAATGTGTTGGTGCCTACTTATCTAGTGATTTTAGTCAATTCATGAATGAAGACCAACATGATCCAAATGGATACAATAAGTCTTTATATTTTTTATGTAATTTTTATTTGGCACACATGCAAGGTTTATGATGAAACAGGCCTCTTAAATTTGATTATTAAACTATGGGTCTTCTCTGTAGAATTGGAGATGGTGGGAGAAGGCATGGTGCTCTTGTATCATTGGGCTCTAATCTAGTAGTCATGGAAGAAGCTATGATTGTAGCTCCCTCTACATCTATTATTCTTGGATAGAAAATAAGGCTAGGTATTGGTTGAAGAAACTATTCTATAAAAGAAAGTGACTTACCAAATGAGCTCAGTAAAATTATACTTTTCTTATAAATATAATAATATCCTAGTAATGCACTGCCCAATTTTTCTATCCTTGCGCTGACAATGAAATTACTTAATATGTAAACTTATGGAGTTTAAATTAGTATTTCCAATTTGCTCCTTGGAGGCCCTGGGTCCGGGTATGATTTGAATAGGGTACCAGTTCTAAATTGATTTTCCCAAAGATATATCCAGGTTTCTCTTTTGTACCTACATGTTTTTCCTAGACAATTCCTAATGAATTGTGGACAAATTTAGGCAAACTAGCACTAGTTTTTAAATCTGATGCAGGCTAGTGAGTGTTTAATTTATTTTTGGGCTTTGGCCTTGACTCACTAGGTTGCTAGTTTGTGTGCATCTAAGTTGAAATTGAATCAATACTCCTTCCACATATACGCAAAATTAGCAAATTTTTAGTTAATGGATTTTTCACTGCTATTGTTAAGAGTAAGATGATGAATTTTATAATTCTATTTAAGCATACCATGAAGAACCTTACCAAATTATTTCAAAATAGGTGTTATGAACTCCTTTTGGGAAAATAGGTATTTACTATGAACCAATATTTACCAGTTTGGGCGTGGGTGTTAGGGTTAAGTACAAGGATTTCAGCCAAAAAATTGGGAGTTGGATTTGTCCATACAAAAAACATATAAAAACAAACAAAATCACCATAAGACTTAACTACTTCTTCAATGCTAATTAGTCAGACTCGAAAGTCCTAAAAAAAATTCATTTTCAATATTAAAATAATAGTGTTAGCATCATATGGGTCTTCAAAAGATCCTCATCATCATTGAAATTAGATGTTGGTAGATTAAAAGAATCACAAGAACTTTAACTAAAAGTATGCTTGCTATCAACATTAATCTCCTTTCAGAAGGCCCTAGAAATAAAATAGTAATATCATGCAAGATTGGGTTGAATTGGCTCCCCTCTCAAAAAGGCATGTCAAAAATGCCAAAAATTCCATTGTGACTTTCTAAGGAATTGCCTGGCACAGTTGATTGGTAAACAAGGAGAGGTGTTCAAGAGGGAGCTAAGTTGACTTCATCCTCAAAAAAGGTAGGTCAAAAATTTTGAATGTTCTCATGCTATTGTTCACAGGATCGCTTGGCATAGGTTTCTGTACAAACCTCAAGCCTTGATGATTCTTCTCTCCTTGCTCTTCGATTTTATCTTAGGAAGAAGGAATTATCTTATATATTTAGCAATTCCTTCAATTCTCTAGATTTATATTTTCTGGTATATCATCTATTATGCAAGGTATATTAGAAATTATTTGACACATGTTTTTGTATACAGTAAGTAGGTCTACGTATATGTTTTAGGTGATCCTCTATCTTCTAGTAGTATTTCTTGAGGACTTGTTCAGGAATGCTTGATTTCTTTTACCATAATTTTCCTCAATCTAATACTCTATTGTATTTGCACCTAATATTTGAACTCTACATTTTTTGAAACAAAAGAAAGTGGCTGAAATTTCCTTTTTGAATGATAAAGCACTTTCTCTTTGAATATTGTGAAAGTTTGAATCTCTTTTAAATGCGATTCATAAAGTGCTTTTGAAAATAATATAATTTGTAGTCTCTGAAAGACAAAACCTTCAAATTGAATATCATTCATTGGTATCTTAATATTCTAGCCTATTCTGAAATACAGGTATGGTAAAATGATTGGATACTTAACAAAATGCTTAGAAAACACAATTCTCAAAATTTATTAATTAAGTTGTATCTTAAGAGAAACATTTTATTTTTGCTGTTTTCTTCCCATCGACATACATTTTCATCATCTTGTTGTCTGCCTTTATGTACATAAGCATCTTTGGATGAATTATCAACATTTAAAGTTTTTAATCTGTTCAATTCAGTCTGAAAAGTATGGACTATTAAAAGTACTTTCTTTTGGGTGGTATCACTAACATGATTTTCACCATGCAGGATGTTAGATATCCTAGAGAAGTTTCTAATTCGTAAAAGACATTTCTTTTCTTGCCTTGATGGTTCAACTCCCATGAGTGCTCTCTAGTCTCTTGTTGACAATTTTAACAACAGTCCAAGCAAGTAGGTGACTCTCTTGGTTACTCATATAAGGAACTCATAATGGTGACTCTTAAAGTTATATTTTTGTCAAAGTATGGAGCACATGTAAGGGACTTCAGATTCTTAATCGGTCATATTTTCCTGTTCCCATATTTTCCTTATATCCACTTGTGCTGGTGGGCTAGGATTAAATCTTGTTAGTGCAAATTGAGTGGTTATATTTGATCCAAACTAGAACCCATCACAAGAGTTGCAAGCACAAGATAGATCTTTCCGTTATGGGAAGAAAAAACATGTTACAATATTTCATTTCTAGGCATTGGCCAAGCATGGTAACCAAGACAAAGCAACTAATAATGTTGTGAGGATGGTTGATACAAGGTCTAATCAAATATTACATCCCACTTTTTTGCCTTGTCAAATTGAAAGAGAAACAATTACGGAGGAAAAGGAAGCAGAGAGACACATCACAAATAATATTATGGAAGCCCATGCTAAATGCATGCACCTCCTAGCTAATGTAAGGTAGTTAATTAACTTAAATTAGTTAATGTAAGGCAGTTAATTAACTTAAATCAATTCATGAATCAGCATAAGGTCAAGGCTAGAAACCATCTGGAAAGGAAAGACAAGATACCTAGAGGGCAAGTTAGGCAAGGCACTTATCCTACAGAATACAAGGATGCCTTTAATAAGATTTATATACCGACCTTTAATGGAGCTAGATGGATAACAGTGAGGTCATAGGTTCAAAAGTTAGACACACTCTTAGGACTCAAGCTCGTAAAAGAGGAAAAGGCAATACAATTTCATACCATACACCTAAAGGGGAGTGGCATATGACTGGTGGCATCATGGTCGTGTTTCCCAAGATCATACCATTTTAAATTCCTATGGAGAATTTGTGAAAAGGCTGATTATTCATTTTGAAATAAAAAATATGAAAGTCTATTGCAGGGAATATTATTCAAGAATTATGAAATCGGGAAGTTTGTTTCAGTAAAATAAGCATTTCTAAGAATGTTCTAATTAAATTTATTTATTTTAATGAAAGGAAATAATTTATTTTCAGTGATTTCTTCTGGTCACAATGATGTGATCTCCATTATTTACAAGGTTGCTCAGAGACATGGGTGCTTGGGTACTTTGGAGACAGGTATGGGTACAGATATGGTTAGTTTTTCAAAATAAGAGATGGGCATACTTTGGGTATGCCAGTTTTTTAATATATAATTTAATGTTTTATAGAAAATATGAGTACAATAACATTGAATTATCAAAACAAAAATAGTGATAAATTTTAGTATCAGGCATTAACTTTGAAAATGAAGTACACAAATTGAAATGGCATATAATCATTGCATCAGAGTTTCAAATCAGTTAGTGATTACATATTGAAATAAGCTAAATAAACAACAAGCTAATACACAAACAAAAGGCTGAACAAATATCATAAGTTTTAATCAAGTTGCTTAGCTATGATGCTCTCCACTAAGTACATAGTACTTGGGTATGCATACCATTATTTTGTACATGCCCCAGGGGTATGGGTACAAGTATCCATGCAACTGTGATTATTTATGATGTGTTGGTATGACATCCATTATTTACGATGCCCCAAAAATTTGATAGAGTGTGACAAATTTAAGAAGCTTTGAAAGGATAATATAGAAATAGCATTACATTGCACATACACATGTTCCAACTCCCAATGTTTTTATATGATTTTCTTCTTTCAATTTTTTCAAAGAGTTGTAGCTATATTTTAATACATACTAGTGGAAAAGATTTGATAATATAGTCATTAATTGTGATATCGATAATGGCACTATGCATATGGTGATTCTATGTATTTGTAATTGCTAATACTAAATTGTGATACATGATGTATCTACTAGAAAGTCTGTTGGAACATAATACATGTATAGTTGTAATTGTTTGGCTGAACACTTTTAATCCGGTAGCTAAAAACCTATAAACTTAATACTATAAAATTCTCTCATAATTTTCAGCTGGGAAGGGATATCTCCAAATATGGATAATATAAAAATAACAAATCACTCGTTAATTTAACAGTGAATGCAGGAGAGGCGGACCCAAAAATTCCTTGTTGTTTACAAAACAATTGTAGTAGCATTGGGGACAATTTTTTTGCTCATTCATAGCTACATTGTTTAGCATTGCAAAATTTTGATGTTCCTAGTGCCAACCGTCCCTTAGCTAGATGCATGCAGTAACAACTTCAATAAACCTTGGATCTGGGATTCCAATAATGATAGCTGCCAAAAACCTTAGATGCTATAATAGGATCTTCTCCACCTGTGATGGTAGAAAATTATTTACTGGCATATATGAAATATATGAAATAGATGAGTATCATCTTGACCATCAATGAAAATTATGCTCAACAACTAAAGTTGAAGTGATTTTGTTTGAAACACCTTAAGTTTTTGTAGATGGGAGAATTTAAAAAGAACCAAAAAGTGCCAAAAGTAATTGAGCAGAGGTGAACATATCCAAACCAATAACATAATAAATTGCCACAATAGAACAAGATGATTTTATGGGTGCAATTTTACAACAAATGATGTTATTATAAGTTGACATTGAGCTAGAAGAGAAACACTCACCTCAGAAGGATAAAAATTTTCTCCACCACTTTTAATCATGTCTTTAGATTGGCCAAGAAGTCATAATTTTCCCTCTTCATCAATCCATCCAAGATCCCTTGTATTTAGCCATCCATTTTTACTCAACGCTGCTATGGTTGAATAATTTTAGCCCCAATACTTCAGTATCACATGTGAACCTCTTGTCATTATTGTCCCCACATTGTATAAGTTATTAGTTTCAAGACATTCATCACTATGTTCTATCCATATTTCCACACGAGGAGCAGGCTTTCCCACAAAAACTCCTATTCGACGATCTTGAAAATTGTTCTAATCGACTGGATCCATGGAATAATCTTGTATTTTGGTAAAACTACCTTGTCAAATGATTGGATCGTGGGCAAGAGTGAAAGTCATTGACGAAAAGGCCTCTGTCATACCTTTGCTAAAATAATAACAAACAAGAGTTTAGAAAAAGAAGTAGAATTAGTCTCTTTAGGAAGTAATAAGTATGAAATAGGTAAATGAATACAACTATAGGAAAGAAAATAACATGACATAAAGGTTAATAGAAATCATTAAATGGAAGAGTTTTCAATGATTCTGTCATCTCCCTTTCCTATTATTAAAGCAGACTATAAACTAACCATAAGCTAAAAAGATCTAAGCTCTTGGAAAAATTTCAGTGACTTTCTTGATAAGTTGTGGTGATAGGCTTCTAGCTCCATTAAGTATCTTCTCAAGACTTGAAAAGCATAGTGTTGATTCTCATTTCTTTCTTCTATTGTAGAAGCATGAGGGATAGACAATTAGCAGTGTCCAAATTAGATTTATTCCTGCAAGTTCATTTTTAGCCTTTACAAACATTATAGTTTTACAAAAGCAACAAGCATACAAAGAAAATTTTCAAGTACAACATTATAGTGATATATGTGGTTAGTATTTGATCTTACTATTGACAATATAGCTGAGATTTTTGTTCCATGGAAAATCTTTGCTCAGCAAATGTTCCTCCTGCTCAACACTTGGGTTTATTCTAACTTGTTTGCTATGACTACATCTCTTCTTACTACAACTTTACTACATGTTGATAAAACCTTTTATTTCTACTAGGTTTTGACAAACAAAAGAAACCATGTTTTGCCAAGAGAGTTTGAACATTGGAATGGTTTGAATAAAATATTTTATTTTTATGTTTTTAGTAAGAGAATTTAGTTACGCAAGTAAAAGTAATTATTAGTGTACCTTGAATTGATGCAATATGTAACTATATAAGAAACCATAGTTGGTACAATGATCATTGCTGATACATAGTAACTTTGTATTGCAAATAGAGCAAAAGCTACTTCAAACTTGGGTATAAAGATATGGCATCCTCCTGCCAGTACAATGGCCAATGCTGAAGAGATTCCACCAATGTGGCATAGTGGAGAAGTGTGAAGATAAACCTATCAAACGTGATGACTTTTTGCGAAGTAGCATCCAAGTTCATTGATGACTATTTGTCAATTAAATGTAAAATTAGGCCTAAGCATTTCTAGAAACAATGAATAAGTTTGTATTGAGTAATTGAAGAATTTTAATTAAATAGTAAGTTTGTATTGTGTAATTGAAGCATTTTCCCTATCCAGTTAGTATTCATTTTGATGATGTATTGTATCGAAATTCTAACATCAAATGTCAAACTATTTCTATTTGTGGGTATTTCTGAATATTGGGATTTGAATAGCTATTTGATTTTAATCATTGCAACAAATAGTTTATTGCAACGTCTATTTTTGACCTCTTTCCCGCATTGCAAGACACACTCAAATCAAAAAAATACAAACAAAAAAGAAAAAGAAAAAAGGGTGCATATTAAAACTTTCTGGTTTCTTCTGAGAGAAGCATTCAAAAAATGCTGTCCATCTTTTTCTGTGCATTTCTAGTACAAATGGCAATGATAAGATTTTTTGAAGAAAATAAGATTCACTTATCATCATCTTTGAACTTAATATCTATTGTTGCAAGTTAACTTATAATCAAGTTAAATGCAATCAAGGAAAGAATTTTTTGACACAACTATTGTTGCCCACCACATGTTCTGGTGCCTTGGCATGTGTGGGTTGCCTTTCTTTGTCTTTGTCTTTGTGCTTGCCTTGTCCAGGTAGTTTTATTTGTGTGGTATAGTTTTCTTCCTTCTTGTTTTGAGAGTCCCGTATGTTGATTGAGGATTCACTCACACATATCTGATTTCTCTTCTGTGTTTGTGTGCTTGCATATGTATGGTAGCTTGCAGGTTGATACAGGGGTGGAGAGTTGTGGAGAAGATGCTAATAGAAAAAGGAAAGATGGAAACCCTAAAAAATTCAAATAATTTTTGCAGGAGGATCCACAAATGCTGCAAGAAGAAGCTAGGTTCAAAGTGGAGCTCAGAAGACATCATGCAGGGAAAAGCAAAGCAGAAGGTTGCTTCAAAGATGGACAATCCAAGGGAGGTAACAATATTCTATTACCTTGATAATGAGGCTTCAGAGATTTACAATCCAAAGGAGGTAATGACCCTCTCTTATCTCAAGTGTTAGCTTCTTCTAACAAGGTAATGTTGAATGCTCTTAATAAAGTAGAAGAGGAGCTGTAGAATACATTAGCAATTCACTAACAATTAGCCAAATGTTAATGCAGTCACTCACATTAGCGATTCACTGACAATACAATTTCAATTAAGGTTGCAATTTATTAGTCAATGCCAATGCAGATTCACTTGAGCAATTCACTAACAATGTAATATTATGTAGGTTTGCAAGTAAAGGAGAAGCAAAGGTAATAAAGGTAGCCCTCGAAAAAGATTACCTAGCTTCAAGACAACATATTAGTTAAAGGAAATTAAAAAATTTCCTCTTCAACTGTAATCGAAGGGAAGAGAAAGAGATGTTCACATCTTTGGACTCAAACTTAACTAGCTTCATGGCAACTGGTAAGTATCTTGACAACTCTTTGTTTGCAAGGAGCTAGTAAATCAACACTATAGAACTCACTTATTTCAAATTACAATTTAGAATCAGCATCTTGAAGGGCTAATGTCTATCCTACTAGTAGAATCTTAATGGTCAAATTACTTATCCTAGAATCTCCATCTACAAAAATTTCACGTAAATCAGGGGGATTAGAGATCTAACTATATCTTATTAGAGCTAGTGTGTGAGAGTTTCCATCAACAGTCACAAATATAGGTGGAAAGCTTAATTAAATTGGTAGAAATCACATCATACTATGAGAACTTATAGCAGCCAATATATTACTTGGGTGATCATAACAGATTCCAACCACATCACCTGTGCCCTGTCATCATCAAACCTTCTTTACACAGAAATTAAGGAGATGGTAGGTCTGTAGCATTACAAGAGCCATCTAGTAGAACACTCACTCTCAGATCTTGTAGGGAGGGCATCAAGATACTCCAAATTACCTACTGGTGGTCATGGTTTAGATCAGCAAACATTGAGTCATCCTCACTAGTGTTCAACTTCAATACACTTGCATTATTGACCTACCTAGGTGAACTAGCAATAGTAACATACCAGAAAATATATTAAACTTGACCATCAATCTCATTGTGCTCAGTTTATGCACCGATTATTTGTATATTACTTAAAATACATTTTCTAAACTGGGTCTATTGTTAGCAATACAAGGCTTAGATTAAAGTACATTTTCTAAACTCACAATAATGGGTTTCTTCTCTTGTCTAATTCTAAAATGGAACTTTCATGTTTTGAAAGGTTTTTTTCAATACTTAATTTTTTTCCATAGATTTCAATTTATTGGTAAAGTCTATTAAAAAGTCTTTTCCATTATGTTTTGATGGGTGTCCATATAATGCCCAGAGTCTCCTAATTTGTACTGGTTAGAAGGATGCCTAAAATTGTGCTACAAGTGTAGAGGTGAAGATACAAAGGGAGTAGGCTTTAGAGTATTAAAGAGGTAAGATCATTCTTCTATTTTTGCATGTTGTAGTTTTTTTTCTAAGAAATAAAATTTCTTAGTAGAAAATTATTACTTGAAGACTCAAAGATACAATTTGAAATATCTATCGTGTCCATCTTAAAACCATTTATTTTAGTATTACATAATATTCTGCACTAAACTCTTGATTTCATATACAATTCCAACTTGAAGTAGATGATTTGGTGGTACCTTCCAGGTAGAAATAGTGGATTGATAGTTTTCATGAAGAAAATGATATTCATAAATAAGTATTCTTGAAAAAAATATCTTCATATTAGCAGTCTTAATATGGTCTTTCCCAAGACATGTACAACCTCTACATTGTTTACCAAATCAAGTTGTTGCAGCTCCTCATATTCAACATTATCTATTGCAATTGGATTTTTGAGATGATCATTTTCACCTTTCTTATGTTCTTCATTTAGGATATGATATTTTATGCTCTTGATAACATGGGTTAGAAACTTCTCCCCTTCCATGCTTGGAGCCACATCATTGTAACTATAATGTGCTAGACAATTATTACAGGTGAAAGCATAAAACTCACTTTACTTGTACTAGTAGAACAATTGCAATAGATATTCTGACAAAAATATTCTTTCTTAGATTGCCTACCTTTGACTAGATTCCTTGAAAAGTTGACAAAACTGATATTACAAGAGTCAATGCTCCATAGGTATATGTGTGGTTCCTTAAGTATTAAAAGTTAAGAAGAATATATTGGAAGTGTTTATAAAGTAATAGTAGAAATAGAGGAAAACACATAAGGATGACCAATAACAATAGAAAATTTCACTCATCTCCCTTGTTTGCATGGTAGGAATAATATGATATAATATCTTCACTTAGTAGAGAAAATCAAAGGAATAATGGAATATACAAATAATACTCAAATATGTCAAACATGTGGATATATGAGACGAAAGAAATTTTCTATTATTAAATCTTCAAGTTTCAACGACCAATGATGCTATGAAGTATTTCAAAAATATGATTAAAAGGTTGAGACTATAGCTGGAGAAACATGGAAAGATATGATGTATATGTTTTAGTGATGGAAGTAGTAGATGTAGTCATGGTATAGATTCTACAATAAAGATGGAACAAATAAGAGTATGATTTTGTATTGATTTCCTATTTTGGTTTATGTTGCATCTTGGAAGCATTTTCCTTGTCAAAACCTCAAAGATCTTCCTAGGTGGTCAAAGGTGGTGAAATAGCCAAAACATGGCAAACAACATAGAGATAGGTAGAATATGATTGGAGAAGTCTTAAACATGCATTTTACATCCATTTGTGGCAAGGAAGCCAAAAATTGTCACGAAGATGTCAACTTTGCAAAAATTGAAAAATTGTAATGTTGCAACTTTGTGCAACTTGGTGGGCTTTCATATAAAAGTTATCTCTGCCCTTCTAAAAGTTGGAATGATCACTAAAACATATATAAGCCTTTTCAAAAGGTAGTTGTACTGGTTGGAAGAAAGTTATTGCACAAGATTGAATGCCAAAGCTAAGTTTTTGACAGATTTCATGTTGTTTGTAATCTTCAATCATGTGAATAGTCATTAGTTCTAAAATTTCTTTGTAAATAGGGGTTAGTAATATGTGTTATCTTTGTTTTTCATAGGTTTTGATTGCATTTTATTGAGCCTCATATGTATTTTCTTCAAGGTCATTGAATGCTACCAATTTTCCTTCATAACTTGGTAGTTTTTACAAAGTACAGTCTATCTCTATTTTCGATGGCTGAAAATTGATGAAACCTTGGGGAAAAGAAGTAGACTCATTGTACTTTACAATGCAAAAGGTTGGAGCTAAAAACATTCAGTTTGTGAATTTTACCAATAAGCCCTAAGTGGGTTGATAGTGAATCTAGCTAGAAATGAATGGCAAAATAAGCCTAGTAAATGCATAGGAAGGAAGATTGTGACATGGTTTCTTTTGGAGATGAAAGAGAAATGAATGGAGGCCCATACACAATTCCTTTATCCCTAAGATGTTTTCTAAAGTGAAAGTTTGTGGTAAATATTGTCCATAATTACTAGGAGACATAAGGATACTGGTATTGATATGAGGATTGAAGTGTAAACCAAATTAGGGTTTGTAATTAAATGATTAAGGAGACAACTATTTTATTTGTAAATGAAATTATTAGAAATTGTAGGTACAAAAGATGGAGTTTCCTCTCATCTATGATTCCATCAAATTTTATTGCACACACTATTTGCATGATGTGTTTTCTAATATTAAATAAGGATCCAATTATTTTTGTAGATAAATTTGGTAATTTTTTAGCATCTATAACCATACACTTGGATACATTAGATCTCACCAATAATTTGGTCAAGGTTATATTTGAATTGATGATACCTTCTCTCATAAGGATCTTGATTTAACTATAGGTTACTGTGCCCTGGATTGCACTTGGTATGGCAGGTTTCCGTAGAGAGTCCTTTCTGCACCATCTTGCATTGCTATGCTGTAGAATCTAGACATTACCTTTTTCCCCAAAAGCACACAAGCACATTTTTCATTCATTTGAATATTGAATATTTGAGAAAAACTTGCACAATAAAGCTAAAAAAATGCTCAAAAATATAAGATGGTTGGAAAGAAGAGAATTGTTTAGCAGTTTAACAACAGTATTGTCAATTTTTAGGGTCTGGTATCTAAAAAATGTAAATGAGAGGAAAATTAAATACAAATGCACACCAACCATTGATTAAGTTTTCAAACTACATCTCCAAGCAGTCATCAGTGAATTTGACTTGTTCTGTTTACATCTGGCAAATATGAAAAGAACCAAAAAATTGTCTTTTTTGTAGATTTGTGGTGCTATTTACCATGAGATAAGTTGGCAAAATTTGTTGATTCCCACTGAGAAAAATGTGAATTTCTTCCACCGATTTGATCCATGAGTCTTTGGCAGGAAAAATCACACCTCCAACAAGAACTTTATGTGTTTGTAAACTATGGACCTGAATTGATATAGCTCTGTTCAAACAATCTTAGCTTCTAATCTAAACTTTTGTTTTGTACTCAATAAATTGGCTATGTGGTAGCACGTTTTCTGATTAGCACTCATAGCTTTTACCAGCAGATCATTAGATGTGCTGATAATTTATTTTGAGTATTTCGTTAAATTTTATATTAGTTTTCTACTAGTGTCTTGTTGAAGAATATGGCTTATCCTATTTTCTTAGAGATAATTACAAGAAAGGACTGCTTAATAAATAATTGTGTACAATATATTGAATTACTATTTTGGTCTTTGATTGTGCTATGATTCCAATCATTGATCAAGAATATTTCTTACATTCATGCTAGTGATTAAGATTTTTCTATCATATATTTGGACCCTAAATGGTAATAGTACTAAATGAATGTTTGATTTTATTGTTTAATAGGTATAAACATGGTATCTGTTCGAATGGAGCTGATTGTCGATACATACACCAAAAGATGCCTTGTCCACCTCCTCTTATAGAAGAAGTTTTCCAGAAACTTCAAAAATGGGTGATAGTGACAAATGGTTCCTACCCAAACATATATCCTTAGCACAGGCAAAATAATTATTATCATCAAGCAAAAAAGGCTCAGCCTTCACCTAGTGCTTCTCAAAGACTACTAGGAAGTTCACCTTCAAGTGACAAGCCCAAGAATCAATAGCAGAAAAGGTCACAACATGTACCACAGTATCAGACAAATTAGAGTCAAGGCAAGCCAATGAACCCTTCAGCAAACGAATTCACAAATCAACCGAATGTTGTATCTGCTGCATTGCCACTACCACAAGGAATTTCTATGTTTGTTGACATGACTCAGTGCATGGTTGTTCTTCTATGGGACTATTTTATTGCAATTTAATTCCTAAGTCTGTGATGTATGCATACTTAATTGTTTTTTGCCTTTCCTCAAGTGATATTGGGGGTGTGCCATTGGAATTGGCTGCTAGAATTATATTGGTGCTCAATGTATACATTTTAGCTCCAGAAGTTCTTATATGTACCAATTTCATTTTCTGTGCTTCATTTAAATGTACATGGATACCAATCAATATGAAGATATTGTAAATTTTTTTGTTGGAGTATTGAAAGTTTTTCCTTGTAAATAATAATTATATAGCTACCGAATCTGATGTTTGTGAAACTTTTGAGTAATTTAGTTTGTTTCGAGAAGTTTTATTATCAGAGTGACAGAGTTGATTGCAACTCGTTATACCATATTGAGAACAAGTGTGGGCATTAGGTTCTTTTTGTTGTAACCCGTAAGCCTAGCTTTAGTCTGGAGAGATTTCCATTCTATATACATTTGATCACATTATTACATTGAATTTCCTTTTGCTAAAGGATTATTTTATAAAGATAGAATAGACGATGTATTGTCTGCAATTGGGTGGTGTGCGTGGGGAAAAATCATTCTGCTTTTAGAAGCTCTCATATAATTCTCTTAAATATTGGTTATTTTGAGGCAACATTAATTATTGTTTTTGATTAAGACTATATTGATTATTGTTATAGCAAGCATTTCATACTATTTATTAATGGGTGTAACATTGTGATTATTTCATGCAGCCATGACTGAGTATGTCTTCTGTTTATTATGAGTAGCAGTGAAGATATCTATTTTATGCTTCTTTTCTGTTTCTCTGTGTCCTCAAATGTATTAAAAATAGCTGAGGGAACTCTTAAGTATACTTCATAGGTCTTCTTTGGTGCATTGGTTTTTATTTGAGCTAGTATCAGTAACAGATAGCTTCATAATTGTTACTTATATTATGACTTACTGACATTAGTAGTCAAAAGCATTGCAGGATACAACAAATATCTTTTTAAAGCCACAAAACCCTTATTTTTGGGAAATGTGTTGTACAGGCAGTATCAAAGGTCCAAACCACCAAAGCCCTTTGCAAAGTCCAAATGGGTATCCTAAATTGTTGTTTGTCTTGTAGTTTGTTAAGAAAGTTTGCAAGATAATGATCAATAACCTACATAGGAGGGCTAATTACAAAAAGGGCTACAAAGAAGTATACATCTTGTTTGGAAAGCTATTGGAAAAAGGAGTTTGGAATTGTTTTATTTGGTCATTCTAGGCCCAAATAAGTTAGTCAAGAGCATGAACATCTTCTACAATGCTAGATAAGCACAAGTACAAGACTTGGCAAAACAAAACTTAACAACCATGTTTACACAAGATAAGATAAGTTTGTAGAAGTATGTTTCTTTATGGTTGTCCTCTGAACCTTATTTATTTTGAGCTTTATTTGCTTTAATTCTTTTTAATTATAGATCAATCATTTTGTAGCGAGTATCTAGATGTCATAGTCATTGACCCAGGCTTCTTCCAAAGTGATTAAAAATTGTATCCTCTTGACAGTTATGCAAGACTCATTCTTCACATTCTCTCGATACCCAAAATTTTATTGTACTTGCTACCACAAGAAATGACTGACTTTTGACATTTAATAGTGATCTTAGAGGTCATAGATATTATATTAAGACCTATTCTTCTTGTTCAATATAAGATAATATGAATAGTAGTGAGATGATGCTTTGTCCAATTACTATGAAAACTTAAATTATTTATTTGTCTTTGTATATTTTTGTACATGAGTTTAAGCTATGGACATTCTCTTTTGTTTGTGAGTTTTGTTTACTTTTGATATTGGGGAAGTAATATATGTGGCTATTGCTGGCACCTTAGGCTCAACTTCTTTGCTAACATTGTAGTTTCTAAGTAGTGGAAATCTTCCCTTATGGTTTACAAATTTGTTGATAAACCAAAAAAAAAAATGGTAGTGTCTATTTACAATTTATTTTTAGGATAAGTTGGCCTCACAGACTCTAAGAGCCCTTTTAGAAGGATTTATATAACACACTAAACAAGAAAAAAAAGGTGCTTTTCAATTAGAAAAATGTCCAGAACAAATGGATGAAAGATATTCTATTATAATGTTAGGGAGATGCATTCAAATCCTAAAATTGAAAAGTATCTTTTTGTTGGCATTTATCTAGGAAGAAAGAATGGTGATAGAATTGCTTTCAGAGCTTTTTGAAAAGAAAGTACATGAGGAAGAGCTTGTGTAGAATGGATTAGAGAAACAAGAAACTTCACGTCCAAAACATGATTTACTAAAAGATTTGGCACATTTTATGGCTAAAAGTCAAATTGAACAGTCGACTTGGTGAGCCAACCAAGTGAGCTGACATGGTGAGTGGGCTTAGAGAAGCAACTCAATCGGGCAACTAGGTAAGCACACATAACAAGCTAACTTGCCGAGGCAAGGTGGTAAAACCATTGGGTGAGCTGACTTAGTGAGTTGACTTAAAGAGTCAACTCATTGAGGTGATTGGGTGGGGGTGACTTGGTGAATTGACCTAGGGGGCAGACTTGGTGAGTGAACATAAAGAGTCAACTTGGTGAGCGTACTTGAATTGTCAGCTTGGTGAGCTAACTAGGGGAGTCAGCTTGGCAAGCTGACATAGTAAGCCAACTTAAAGTGGTGAGTTGGTGGGGCAAGTGGGGGTGACTTGGTTAGTTGACCTTGAGAGTTGGCCTAGGGGGCGAACTTGGTGAGAAAACTTAGAGAGTCAACTTGGTAACCATACTTCAATTGTCAGCTTGGCGAGCTAAATTATGGAGCCGACCTGACGATCTAACATGGTGAGTGGGCTTAAAGTGGCAACTTGGTGGGGCAAGTTGGTGAGCTGACTTAGCGAGGCCACTTAGAGATGTGTCATGGCAAGCTAACTTGGTGAGCAAGCTCAATGAGTGGACCTAAAGACTGACCTTGATGAGGCACTTTGGTGGGGTAACTTGATGATCAAACTCAAAGAGTCAACTTGGTGAGTATACTTGAATAGTTGACTTGGTGGAGCAAGTTGGCGAGCCGACTTAGCGAGTCCACTTGGTGAGGCAAGATGGTGAGTTGACTTGGTGAGCTGACTTGGTGAGTGGACTTAAAGATTGACCTTGATGAGGCACTTTGGTGGGGTGACTTGATGAGTGAACTTAAAGAGTCAACTTTGTGAGCGTACTTGAACATTCAACTTGGTGACATGACTTGGTGGGCTGGCTTGGCGAGACGACCTGGCATGTGTACTTGAATAGTAGACTTGGTGAGCTGACTGAAAGAGTCAACTCACTAAGGTGACTAGGTGGGAGTGACTTGGCGAGTTGACTTGGAGAGTGACTAAAGTTAAGAGCCTCTATTATTGAATTCTCTTCCCTATCACCCATATTCATTTCCTTTGATATTCATGCTTCACATGGGAGCCTTTTTATATGATGATTTATCGTCAATCATGTCCATTCACTACCAAACAATTCATATTCTACAAATTTGAGATGTTGGAACTTTTGTGGATATGCAGGCCATTGGAACATACTGTAGGGAGGATGATGAACTTATTCTCAACTGTCAGACTTAGGCAAGTGATACAAATTGTAGAATCTTAACATATGGTTGTTCAAATTCTGTATCTCCTAAATGATTTCCTTTTAGCATATAACTTTTTGTGCATAGTTGCCAAGTTTTCTTATTGTATCAGGCATATTAATGAAGAAGCATATTAGTTACTGTTAATATTTTTTAGGCATTCTATGAAATAGTTCACATGCCTTGTGTATGATATGAGATTTTGCATGCATCCTGCACTCTCTCATCTGGCTGATGATGGATTACGGAGAGTAATCTAAAACGATGACGCTAAAAACACACAATCAAATCCAAAATGAACTTTTATTACAAATGGATTGTGGAAATTTGATATTGTTGATTTTGCATGCATGTCTACCAAGACAATCTACCTTCAATGGTCAAAATTTTTGACCTTCATTGGTCGAAATTTCTACCTTCAATGGTCAAAATTTTTGACCTTCATTGGTCAAAATTTCCACCTTCAATGGTCATAATTTTTGACCTTCATTAGTCAAAATTTCTACCTTTATTGGTCAAAAATTTCTTCCTTGTTTGGTCAAAATTTTGACCAATTCCTGACAAAACTGGCACAATGGCTATGGAAGTTTTTTGACCAAAGTATTGGTCAAAATTTTGACCGAAATTTTTTTGACCAATGGGTTGGTCGACTTTGGTTTAATTTTGGTCAAAAAGTGAGTCAAAATTTCAACCAATGATGGTCAAAAAATGCTCTCAAATTTACTAGTGCACCCATGTGGGTTAGCATATTGTATTTATGAATTCTGTAATTCTACATTTGTGATGCAAGTAAGAAGTCCATATTTTGTTCTGACATTTTTTGTTGTTTCTATATTTTAGTTATGAGTTTATGGTATTAAGGGGAGCACCCTGCATCAATGAGGGTATTTGCGGATCTCACTCTAATGGCTTGATACTAACTTGTAAACTTATCACAGCCGATTGCTATTGGCCAAATATGGAGCAAGAGGCAATCAAATATGCTAAGTCTTGCAAACAATGCCATTTCCATGGAAATCTGATTCACTCTAGCTAGGGAGCTAATTTCGTCTATCATGCTATGGCCATCTGAACAATGGGCCTTTGATCTAGTGGGTCAGATTCACCCGTCTTCTTCAAATGGACATAAGTTCATTGTTACAATGACAAACTACTTCACTAAATAGGTAGAGGTAGTCCCTCTCTTTGTAGTAAATGAAAAAAAATGTAGCTCTATTCATTATGAATTACATCATATGTAGGAATGGTGTACCATCATCCATCATTACTGACAACGGGGGATAGTTAAAAAAAATGATCTTAAAGAGTTGTGCTCAAAGTTTAGAATCAAGTAACATTGGTCTTCTATTTATTACCCTAGGGTAATGGCCGAGTAGAAGCATCCAAAAAGGCTATCTTTAAGATCTTAAATCACACAATCAACAAATATGGAAGGGACTGACACCTTCAAATTAATCCTGCTTTATGGGCTTACATGACTAGTATTAGAACTCCAATGAGGATAACACTCTTTTCTTTGGTATATGGAGTGGATGATATGCTTTTAATTGGGGTTATGATTCCTACTTCAAGAATCTCCATGAAAGGCCTCGTTACTAACGATGACATCGAATATCTCAGCTTCAAGAGCTAGAATTGTTAGATTAATGTTGACAAGTGGAATGTGATCATCTTTGACCTTACCAGAAATGCATGTCTAAGAGCTACAATAAGAAATTCAAGTCACGTGACTTCCAAGTAAGTGATCTCGTCTTGAGGGAGAACCCTAAAAATCAACAACAATGGGTAGAAAAAGGGAAGTTTGAACTCAACTAGCTTGGTCCATACATAGTTACTGTAGTGTTTGGATCTAGTGCTTACCAAATTTCAATAACTAAGGGAGAATATCTCAAGGATTCAATCAACACTCTTCCTCTAAAGAGGTTCTACAACTGACATGCTTTCAAAGACTCTTTGTACATACTTAAGAGTCTTGAAAAAATCATTATCTTGGTGAAAACCTAGAAATAGGTGTTGGCATTAAGTTATTATTTCCATTAATGACAACACTTATCTATATTAGTATAGCTACTGAGCTTAGCACTTAGTTTCCTACACTCATCGAGCTTCACAATTTACACCGAGCATCTCAGTATCTATCGAGTAGTCAGACTATGTCATGGGAATCTAGTGTAAATCGAGCACTGGAAGTTGCTAGGTTTATCGAGTGATGAAAGCGTAATGTTTACCAAGTAATGAAAGTGTAATGTTCACCGAGTGATGGAAGTGTAATCTTTATCGAGTGATAAAAGTGTAGTGTCTACTAAGTGAAATCAAGGTAAACAAAGGATTCAGTTCTTACCAAGTAACACTATATCTACTGAGTAACACTACATCTACCGAGTCACCAGTGGTTACCGAGTTCAGAACTATGTCGAGTGATTAGTATGGATTGAGCCTTCACTTCTACCGAGTGCATGATGATGCAGAATAATGTAGTGGATGTTGAGTATCAGAAGGTCATCAAGTCAGTTCAGTGAACCCGAGTAATTTACTATTGGGCTGACTCAGTAATGTTTTGTTCACTTGTGTTTTAGCCGACCTTGCAATTATAATTATTGGAATGATATATATGTAATGTATTATATCATTTACAATGAATGCATGAGAGTATCAAGGAATGGACATGTAATGCTTTGAGAAGAATAAATGTGAATCAATAGTAGAGCAGAATATTCAGCAAGGTCTACAAGGAGTAGTAAAGATTCATTAGTCACAAGAGGTGATCTATACTTCAAGGATCTAATCAGCAATCAAGTTTGTAAGTAGATCCACTATTTCATCCTAATAGGTGAATCAGTTTTGTAAATCCTTTAACAAGGTAGACTTAATAGTCATTTTATAAATCTCCTAACAGAGTGCATACTTCAGTGTATGTTTGTAAATCCTCTAACAAGGTGGACCTAGCAATCCTTTGTGCTCCTAATAGGGTAGATCACCATAAGTGGTCAATGTAAGCCTTAGCAGGCCAAATTTATACTACAGTATTGAAGTTTTGTGGGTATCATCCTCACCTTAGTTTTACTTTCTATTTGGAAGGTTTCTAGGTTACCAAATCACTGTGTACATGTGTTATGGATGTTTGATCTCTCATATATGTAGTAGATTAGATGAATGAATGGTGAATAGTATATATGATTAAAGTGCTGAATTGTTTTAAAGTTTTGAATTTACTGATTCACCCCTCCCCTCATAGTAACCTATCATATCTTGAATATTTCCAACAATAGGTGCCTTGGTAATACCAAAAAAATTGAAAAAAAAAAAAAAAGAAAAAAAGAGAGAGAGAAAAAGAACAAAAAAATTGAAAAGCAAAAAAAGTGCCATTGATGAAAACTTGGCAAACACGCATCATGGAAGAAAAAAAGGAATCACTACCAAGAATGTGATAACCTGGTAAATAAGTGCCTCTTGTATCAAATGCTACATCTTGTAGCGCATCTTCTAGCTCTTGTACAATTGCTTTCCTACTTTAGTTTGTTTCTTTTGCTCATGCATACATAGATTGAATCTAGTCATAGTCTCAGGGGCAACACCCTATGGTCTCATAGAAGATCTCTCTCACATCAATCACTAGCTATCCTAACTATGTCTATCTACTATTTCCTACTTTACTATTAATACTCATCTCAAAGAAGATCTCTTTCATGTCAGTAACCAATTGTTCTAACTATGTTTGCCTACTATTGTTTGCTTCACTACAAAGCTTCCTCTCGAAGAAGATCTCTTTCACATAAGTCACCAATTGTTCTAACTATGTATACCTATTGTCATTTTGATTCACTATAGAGATTTCTCTCTCGAAGTTCTTTTAAGATTCAGTCATCAGTTATTTTAAATGCGACTGCCTACTATCACTCAACTCTTAAGAGCTTCCTCTCAAAGAAAGTCTCTTAAGCTTCAATCAAAAATTATTCTAAATGCATCTACCTACTATCACTTAAGTTCCTACTGATATTCTTCTCAATGAATATCTCTCTCTGACATCAGTCACCAATTGTCCTAACTAAGTCTATCTACTATCATCCTCTTACTAAAGAGATTTCTTTTGTAGATGTTCTGAACATTGATACTTTACATCAATCCTATGACATCGATATTGAAATGAAAACATTGACATGGTTTGTGTTATGCTGAACTTTTCTTGGCTGGTTTTTTTTCTCTTTATCATATCTCTTCGAGAAACTTGAGGATATCTCTTTTGACTAGAGAAGCGATTATTGGATGTATGATATTTTCTTTTCTTTCTATTTGTTGGTTTAGTTCTAATGATCTGAAACGTCTATATAAAAAGGGTGTCCATTGTAAGAGCCTCTATCTTGTGTTGGATCACTATGTGTATCTTGACTCATTTTATATGAACACTTCAATGAGGTTGATTATTTTCCTTGTTTGTTTGAGTGAATTCTCTATGCTACAACAAATACTGATACTCATCTTGCTAAGTGAATGTATGGGTTGCTGCGAGTATACTCAGCACACTTTTGTCTCAGGTTACAAATGTAAGGGTTGTTGCAGACATAATCTTTACTTAATAGTTAGTATAAGAAGGATCTCTCATGTGTCTAGTGTATTTTCATGAAAGAAACATTCTAGTCATCATAGCATTTATGCTTTGATGCTAATGTTCACTTGTTACATTAAAAGGGACAAATGTTTTGGTCATTCTAGCTTCTTGTGCCTTAATGCTTACATTTAATCCCAAAAAACTAAGACAAATGTCATACTCATATTCTCATGACTGCAATGTTAGTAAGAGTTGTATGATGTTTATGATTTTTTTCTAAACACTCAGTGATGATAATTCTATGTGTTTATAACTAGACCTAGCTAGGTTGCATCTAGCATAAGGTTGCATTGCATACTCTACTTGCATAAGAGCACATTTTGATCACTACTTTACTTCCATCTTTTGGCATAAGAGGTTGTTGGTTTCTTCAATTTATCACATTTCATCTTGACTACACAAGTGATCAATTAATCACACCCTTGGCTAAGCTGGTTGCTATGAACTCATTTTTGGGGTCGAATTTGAAATATAACATACTTAAATAGCTCAAATTCACACTTTAAATTTTTGGGACTCACTCAATCAAATGCTTGTGTAGTCAATTTTATTGATACTTTGAAAATGCTTTCAAATTACATTTCTTGACATTTTACAAAATCTTTGGAAAAGTCAACTCTGGTAAACTTTGGTTAACCAAAGTCAAACTCAATCTTTTGGACCTAAAAATCACTCTGAATAAACATCAAGTTTTCTTCATTCTTTTATGATCTCTTCTACATTCTTCTAATTCTCTGATCACTTCAGTATCTTCCAATCTACTACACTATATCACTATTCTAGTGTGTCATCTTTCTATTTCACTCCCAATGGGGGTAGGATGATTAAATCATTGAATCTTTCAAAATTGATTTCAACTTAATCTCAACATTATATACTGATCACTAAGGGCATCTCATCACTTGAGGCATCTTTTTTCCCTCAATCTAGCATCATATGTCATCATATATCATCTTTTGATCACCTGATCACACTTATAATGGTCCTTTTCATTGTTCAATGGACACATATCGAGGCATTCTAACCCTAACTCCCGAGGATTAAACCTCATTCTAGGGATGATTCTATGACTCATGACTAGGTATTATCAACATTTTATGGACTAGTATCTATGTGTTCTATGTGGACTCTGGAGGATTAAGCTCTATTATGGAGATAATACTAATTCTTGATAATAATTAAGCTCCATTCTAGAGATAATTCTAAACTTTTTCTTTCAATCACTATTTAATGGACATGTATTGTGGCAATTGTTGTTACTTAGGTTTGCACCCTTGTCCAAAGCCTATGCATGAGGACAACCTAGTGAAACATGGAAACAACTTCCAAGCTGTGGGACTTGAATTGTGAGGTTGAGTCTCCAGAGAAGGCCAGCTTCCTGTTACTATTAGGGTGCACCAAACTACTCTTGGAAAGGAAAAGGGAGAAGGGGAGCATGAAACAAATCTACCTAGCCTAATCTAAAGAGGTGATGCACCGAAATAGAGTGTTTAGACCAATCTCTTCCCATATATGCACTTTTGAACTAGAATGAAACTAAGGATATACACATTCAGACTTACTTTGATCAAATAACCACATGCAGATAAAGATGATCAAGATGAATGACACAAGGAAAGAGAGATTCACTTATATACCATTCACAAGCCAATAGAATACAGTCATGCAGATTATGAACTTTCACAAAATAATGGTGAAGGCAAGGAGTTCTTGCACTTTCATACCAATGGTTGAAGGAGATAAAATAGAGAATCATACAGTTTAGAGGCACAGGGGAATTTACACTGGAATTGTAGAGCAATAACATAGAAAAGCCAGAGAAAGGTCCGACCTTAACAAAATCTACAAAAGTTTCCTTTATAGTTTAGGCATAACTGAGATCTCTTCTAGCTGAAGTGACTTCACAGCTACCTGCCACTAAGTTCTGTAGAGAACAATCAAGGGGAAATCTAATCTGGATGTGGATCTAGACACAATGATTTGGAACAGGGCCCCGAGAAGATAGAAATGGCACCATAATTGCACTCTAACCCGGTAGATGGATCAAAATATGGGTGGTGGAGTGTTCTTCTCATTCTACATTCATTTCATGGTAGTTGGAATCGATCATGAAGATTAGATCGCGCAACAAAATTGATTACCTTCATTTTTTGGTTTATGAATTAGCAGAGTCAGTGAGTCAACCTGTTTCTATAAGTAGGATGGACCACGTGGACCAACAGCCTCTTTTTATTTTTCCACCTCGCAGAAGTCCTACATAGTTGACCATTTCCTCATCACTAACTATGCCAACTCCTCCAACTCCAGTTGTGATGGTTACACTAACTGCCAGTCATTAATTGTCAACCTTGGCCAAGCCCACGAGACACGTGTTACCAAGGTGCTATGTCGCTATGGTTAAAATTCTCACAGTTCTCCATAGCAAGATAGTGCCCACCGTTGATCTTTCTTAATCTGATGATCATGGAGACTTGTCATGTTTTGCGCTTTGCTTTTCAACTTTTGGGCCCACAAAATGCTATCAGCACACGTCGTATCTACCTAGCACAACCTGGCATCATCCTTGAGGTTCACGAGATAACACGGGCCCATCTGACATGTGTCACTGAGGCACTATGTTGCTATGGTATATAGTGTGCAACTTTCAATAGTGCGATAACGTCAACCATCAATCTTCTTGAAATCTGACGATCATGAAGACTCGTCATAATACTATGCTTGTTCTTACCTAGGCCCATCATACCTGGCACCATCTTGACAATTGCACCACACTCGAATGACACCTAGAAATCCTTGGCACACATACCTTGGTGAGACCTGGCCCCCTAGTCCACGTGGTGAAAGGGCACTATGTCGCTAAAGTTAAAATTCTCGCAGTTCTCCATAGTGAGATAGCGCTTGTCGTAGATTTACCTTAGATCTACAGTGGTCCACAAAATTGTACAACTGCATCTTGAGTTGGCTGAATGGACCAATGAAAAATGCCATTGTATTCTGACCCATCTAACAACTGCCACTGAGGATGAGATGTACTATCACTTTGAAGAAGGGCATGCCCATTATGTCATCTATGCCACATGTCACTGAGACATTATGTCGCTATGGGTATCTATCGTGCAACTCTAAATAGTGACATGACACCAACTATGGATCAAATTCATGTCTACAGTGCTCAAACTCTTTGCAGGATTGCATACCTAGTTAATTGGATGGGCTAATAAGATTTGCCTATGTACTTTGACCTGTCTAATAACTGTCATGGAAGACAAGACACCTATTCATCCTGCAGCCCATAAGATGAAAATGGACCCATATGCCACGCATCATCGAGGTGCTATGTCGCTATGGTTAAAATTCTCACAGTTCTCCATAGCGAGATAGCGCCCATCGTTGATCTGAACTGATCTAACAATGAGTAAGATAAATCTGACTTCTTAGTGCATAGCCAATAGGAACTAGCCACGTGCCAACTGTCTGACGAACCCCTATCTACGGCTTTCAAAGAAAAGTAGGACCTATACTCCACGTATTTATACTTAGCCAATGAAAAGATGAATCCACTGCCAACGTGTCTAACAAATCCTCGTTGATATATGACAGGGCACACCTGGGACCCACCGTACTTCCAAACCTTGCCACAGGATCATTTTCCATCTGGGCGCTATGTCACTAATAGCGAGAAGCTCAAATTTTTTGATAGCGCCGTGGCGCCCACCATGGAACTGGCAAAACCTGGCACCGGAGAAACAATCAAGGAAAAGGGGACCCACCTGACACACGACAGGAGGGTGCTATGTCACTAACGTATCCACCATGCAACTTCCCATGGCGAGATAGCACCAACCATAGATATTTTTTAGATCTAACAATGGAAGACTTGTGGGCCGTAGAACATATATAAGGTTTGATTTGGTATTTAAAATAATATTAACTCTGCACACTAGCTGTTGGTGGGTAAAACATTTAAAATTTGAATATTGGCAGGGCATAAAAAATGATAACAATAATCTACCCCTAACTCCTAAAAATTAAGCCTCATCCTAGGGATGATTCTATTACTCATAATTACATCTTGTTATCTTTTATGGACTAGTATTTAGGTGTTCTATCTGAACTCTAGAGGATTAAGCTTCGTTCTGGAGATAATCCTAACTCTTGTTGAGAATTAAACTCTATTCTGGAGACAATTGTAAGCTCTTGGTTTCAATCACTATTTAATGGAAAAGTATTAGGATAGTCTAACCTAGACTCTTGACGATTAAGCCTCATTCTGGGGATAATTCTATGAATTGTGATTAATCTTGTCATCTTCTAATGGATAGGTATCGAGACAATCTAACCTTAACTCCTGAGAATTGAGTCTCATTCAGGGAATAATTTTGTGAAGTTTGATAATCTTTGTTCTTTTGTATTGGTATCTAGGTGTTCTATCTAGATTCCCTAAGTATAAGCTTCATTCTTGAGATAATCTTAAAAATCTTATCAATCAGTCTCTGTATCATCAATTTTGGAACTAATCTCATTTCTTGATCTATGCTTCATACTTATTTATTTGAATCAATGTGTTGCTCACACATTTATTCAAAGAGGGGAAAATGTAATACCCCAAAATTGGCACATTGCCATGCTAAACCAATTTCGGTCTATTTAGTCAATCATAAGTCCTATTGTGTTAGGCAATTCTAATCCAAACAACAAGTCCAATATTATTACGATCCAATGATTACAACCTAATTACAATCTGTAATCCCTTACAACTCAATACCATCACAAGAAACAATTATCACATCACACATTATAAAAAAAACCTAACCCTAAGCTCTTTTATACAATATTTTTTCCACTTTAGGGTTATAATTAATTACAACATGTTGGCCCAAAATTCTTGATAAAATAGGGCCCAATTTTTTAATGATGTATCCCTAGTACATTTCCACTTATTTTTCTACCTAAATTTTTGACCAATGTAAATATTGGCCTATGAATGCTTTTAAAATTTTTTTGCCCGATTTGGTCAAAATTTTGACCAAATTAGGGTTTCCCAATTTAGTCAAAATTTATACCAAATCGGGTTTAATAATATAGGAAGAAAATTACATAGAAAAATAGGTTTTAATTTTGGCACCATGTTCATGTTTGTTGTTGAGCTTTATGGAATAACTATCTCCCAATCAGTGCAGATTGGCTCCCTCGCTAGTTTTAGATTGAGCATCTTGAAGGAAATGTACTAAGGACTCCAATCACTGGTGCAACCATCATTTTATTTCAAAAATTAAGAGACTCAAACTTTTCTATGTTGAGGAAGAAGTCAAGTGAAGATGTGTAGTTATTAATTGCTTTGTAGAGTGCAAGTGTTTTTTGGTGAGAGAGGTGTTTGTTACCTACTGAAGCTACCAAAGAGGCAATCACGGATCTATTTTTTTATTTATAGAAATTCTTGGTTCATTTTATAGATTAATGTCATACCCTACACATCCCATTGTTTAATTGGCATCCATGATCTACTCATTACAAGTTTCTTATGTTGTTGCAATCTCAATAGTGATTAGTAAAGTCAGGACATTAGACAAGCAAAATGCTAAGAAGATTTGATCCTATTTGAAAAAACAAAGGATTCATAAAGGTATTCATTGTAATAACCATATTATTGAAGCCACTAAAAATGTAATGGCTATGTATATTTGGAAGCCATTTCAAGATCTAGCAATGGGCACTTGGCAGCTTTCATGGCCATCTGTTGTCACTCGCGTAGAAGGATAAACATCACACTATTATTGTATGGGGATTTTTTGTCTTTTTCCATTGTCTTTGCAAGTCATAGTACTTCTCTTTGTTGATTTTTTTTTTCTTATCTTTCCTAATATGGATGTTGTATTTGTCCTTGCAGGAAGTGAATGCCAGGTTGGAGAAAGGCTGCAATATATGTAGAATTAGCATACTGGGAATGGGCCTACATTTGGTCTTGGGGAAACTCTTGTAAGTTTCATGTCTTGTATATTTTAGATGGAAAATATTTAATTTTCATCTTAGAAGTTAAATTTGTTTAAGTTGAATGCACAGAGAACCAACATCATGTTATGTTCAATATAAAAAACAAGACATTTCATGAAAAGTAATATTATAGTGATAGTACCATTCAAAATGGAAGGCAATATGAGTGCACACTATAAATTAGTTTTCTATATAGTCGTATGTAAAAAATGCCACATTAGTGATAAATATTGAATTTGATCAGGGGCTAGTTATTTGCTTTGAATGAAAGAATGCATATATTGTGAAACTTATATTATTTGCATCATGTAACTAGATGCACCAGCTAGTTGGCACCATAGAACCTATAGAATACGAAACATTACCCAAATTGGAGTTGGGTACATAATGCCTATGGGTGTGTCCAAGAACCAATTTTTGGATTCTTGACTTGAACCTATGATTGTTGTTTTGTTCCTAAATGATTTTCTATTTAATAGGTGATTTCAAGGCAATTTGAGGCTGACCACAATCATTTTGTATGATTTTTATGGCTTTTAAAGATGCAAAAAAGGTAAAATACAACCTAAAATGCAACATGACTTTCCCATTCTTCATTTTGCAATGACCAATAGTGTTAAGTAGTGTAGGAGTAATGAAAGGCAACACAAAAGAAGATGTTGATCATTCTTCATTCCACCAACATAGGAGTCAGGGTTTTGATAGTTTTTTCAAATCTTTAGCTTCCATATAATTCAAAAAAGAGCCTTTTGTTGTAGTTTATTTTTTGTCTATAGTTTTTTTTGGATTTTAAAATTGAAATAAAACCTATTTTTTTGAAATTGTATTTTTTGAAATTTTATTTTTCTGGTTTATTAAGTTTATTAAAAGTTCCATTTTGGGTTCTATGTTTATTTTTTAGTGCAAAGGGTGAGATTCTATGTTTTTAAAATAATCTCAAAGAAAATCTTTTAGATGCTAGAGTTTCATCAAGAATTTGAAAATAGTTAAAAATATTCTTGAGGCACAAAGACAATTTGTAGCCAAAATGCTAGGAATCATGTTTTTAAAATGTCCTTAAATCCTTAGAGATTACTAAGATGGCTATGGACACCCCATTACAATAGAGTTTGGCATTTCCCTCCCTTATCTTCACCCATTCTATTAACATATTTTCACTATTTAAATTTATGGCTTTACCCTTCAATTTTTTTGTTATCTACAATTATTGATCCCTCCAGTAGTTCTCATATTTTGAGCAAAGCCAACTGCTATTGTAGAGTAGGATGCACTCATCATTTTATTTTTATGATATGCTCAAGATTTTAGTTTTTATCTTGAGTGGATATTTTTCCACAAAACTAAGATTTGCATCCTCATATAGAAAGGTTTGGTTCAAACTCTATGGTTACAATTTCACATATACAGGGTATTAATAGCCCAAGGGAATTTTTTTTAGACCACATAAGTCATGTGATGTCTCATTAGCTATCCAAGGAAATTTTTTGTAGTCATATAAGAATCTAAATCACAAAACTAGCTATTTTGAACCACTAATATGACCTTTTTTGCCCATCACCCATATGATGCTATGAGATTCATAAAGGTAGTTACATCCTAGCTCTTTCTATATTAAGTGACTTCTCTAAAATCAAGTGTTTTTTACATCCAACAGTGTAATTACATTGCAAGTGTTGGGTCTCAGGTAGGCTTTTGTCCCCCTGTTCTATATTTTGAATGAAGCAAGTGGTATTTTGATCTTTTTTGGCTATTAAAATCAGCAATAGGATCAGTCTTGGACATTGCTAATTATTTCCCTATTCGACTCAGTTTAGAAAAGGACAGGTGGTCTGACTGGGCTATGTAAAGCATACATATTTTCTCTATTGTTTGTAAATTTTTGTGAGTGCTAGTAATGCTAAGGTAGAAAATATGAGAAACTCGGTCATTTTTAGCTTTCTTTAGCTGTTCAAAGGGGTTTTTTCCTAACATGCCTATATTTATTGGTGAACAACTAACCCTCTTTCATTGGAAATTCTATGTGAGATAAAATTTCTGGCTATACTTCCTCATTCAATAACTTTATCATCTGAAATAAGAAGCTCATTCTTTAGTATTATTTTTCTATTATTCATTAATCTATGTATTTGGGTGAATAAGAAAGACCACAAAGAGGGTTTATAATGACTCCATTGTTCTGATTGTTGGGTCTAAAGTCCAAACATCTTGGAAGTTGAGTTTCTTTGTCTTCTTTCATCTATTTATTTAAAATACTTTTATGTCAAGATAGATAATATAATATGTATTTATATTTGTTATGACTACATATGAAAAGTTGTTTATAAAAACAAAAAAAAAGGAATAACCTGATTTTTTTTTATGGATGTAGCATTATAAAATTTCCTTTATTATATTGAGTTGGAATTTTAATCTATTTCTTCTTTGTCCTGAAATATTGAGTTTTACTTTTTAGATACATATTAGATCTCGTTCTTTGCAATATAGGAATTAAGGTGTTAATATGGTAGAATCCAGAGCTAACCCTTGAGACGATGCCATTAGTAGTTTTTTAAAATATTGATCATGTTTGTTTTTCTAAATTCTTGTGTAACATCTATGCTGCCTTCAAAAATTTATTTATCAAATCCATATTTCAAATGGATTGGAGCTCTTTCTCAAGATTGAAAAAAATCAAAGAATACTTCTATAAGCCTACAATCTCTTGTCTTAAACTCTTAGCTAGTGATATCATGGAAAGAAAACCAATATTTCAAAATGGATCCCTTTCATTTTCATTTGTGTCCCCACACCTTGGTTGGAGCTCTTAACCTTGGAATGATGGGAGTAAAAATATTAAGTTTTTACCTTATGATGATGTTTTTCTTGTTGATTATGTTTGTTGAAAGAGATGTTGTGTTGTTTTCTCTTAGTTCCATACTTCAAAACAACCTATGAAAATGTATCATTAGGAGACGTAAGAGAAATTTGATGTTTATTTGTTTCATTTTCTTAATAATTCTACCTAAAGAAATTTTATGTTTATTTATTTCATTTTCTTAATAATTTGAAGCAATAGAATGATGTATAGGCATTCAAATGGCTACATCTGGGTTAGATTCAATTTCACATTTGAAGCTGACAAACTGTTATTGGTCTTATGATTGCAAAAGTATTAATACAATAGCATTTTGATATTGTATTAGTTATAATATGGGATAGCACTTGGCACTCCTTGTAGTCATTGGTGTTAAACAAGTTTAAATGAGTTGGTGGTCACTGAATCAATAAAGATATAGATTTTGGTGGGGGTTTTCTCCCCATAACAAAACTAGGTAATGCCTCCTAGTTTCAATCCTCCATCTTTATGGATGGATGTTATTTTAAATGGATTAAGCTATACTAAATAAATCTCACTTATTATAGTTGAAATGATAGGCATTAAATAGGAAAATGATGAGCTCTCTAATTCATGGATGGCTAATACCCCAAAAATTCTTTCACAACCTACTATACATAACTAAATAATCTACAGATCTCTCATGTAATAGAGAGATCTCTATTGGTTCCAAGTTCTATAAAGTTTTGAAAAGGTAATACTATAATTTTAATATCGGAAAGTTCTTGAAATTATTTCCTTCACTAATAAAATAATATCCTTCAACATCATTTCTACTTGAAGCTAGCTATAAATGTAGAAAAAAAATGTGTTTTAATGACAAGGAAACCCTGCTATAAAGAAATATAGTTTATGAAGCCTCTGCAACTATCTTCATTTTTTTCATCCACAGTTAAATTTTTCTTGTAAGTTCTTTCTCAAGGCCTTTGTTATTGGTTGAATATCTTTATTTTACATTACCTAGATCATAGTATATATATCTTCATCTATACTGTTCTTGTAAGTATTGAATGTCCTCTACCAATATAGGATTGTCTATAGGATAATGTGATTATATTAAAATAAAAGATTATATCATATATTTCAATATTAAAATTAATTCTCATTATACCTATTACAAAAATGAATTTCCTTTGATCCAACAAGTAATTAATAGCATGACTTATATAAAACTATAAACAAGCCGAGTTCAGAGACTTGACAAAAACTTGGCACCACAAATTAGTTCAAACTCAATTAGTTTGCTAGGTACATGGCATGTTGCAAGAAACTTGTTAGTTCATTAAAGATTTGTCTTATAATTCACATTTCAAACATAATATATTCTAGATGGCTATTAGGCATAAAATCATCTCATTAGTTTCAGCTATCTGAAAGTATCTATATTTTCTTTCCAATTCACCATAAAAAACATAAGGAACTACATGAAATAAATGACTTTCCAATTAGGAAAGAGGAAGAGGGTGAAATTGAGTAGTGGATTTTCTAATTATCGCCATCCTCCTCATACTAACAAATGCTTATAAATAGAATTATTTGAAAGATTATCAACTAAAAGGAAACCGGAATGGTGAACCGATAAGCCCAAGACCTTGTAAACAAATTCAAAAGGAAACTGAAACTATTTTTTAAATTTTTCTTGTGGCAATATTTTTGGCTTCTTTCATTGAACCTAATTCTGTAATTGTTATTCTACTAAGTTACCAGAAAGAAACTTGCAACAACCTTGTTGCTTACATATTGATATAGAGACGGACCATGTATATCAGTAATTCCACATTTTTTATATGTACAAGTAATGGATGGCACTATGTTTTGTCTATTTAGACAGATTTGTATTCATAATACAAGATGCAAGTTACCTAGATAAACAAAATTGTATGGAGATATTTTTTTCCTAAATACACATGTATCTATATGACATTAACAACATAATATATTGTAAAGCCTTTATAAAACTTAGTGTCCTAGAAACTTAGTAATTTTTTTGAATGAAAAAACTACTAGCAAGTGACATACCTTTGCTCCTTATACCTTACTTAAATTATTATTATTATTATTTTGGACAAGATTCAATAGCTTTGTATTAGTCTATGTAGATTTAATAAAAACTGAGGCAAATCATGAAGAAAACAAGTTGGCAAGTTATCCATTAGGAAAAACAAAGAGTATATACTTGAAGAGCAATATTAGCTTTGATTATAAAAGGAACTATATCTTTGATCATCTATCCTAAAATATGTGTAGCCAAGAAATTAATAATATTAAAAATACTAGCATCTAGAGTACTATAGTAAGAATGTAAATGCTGCAAATACATAAGGACGCTTCATAACTCTACAATCGTTTCTTCAGGACAAACAAGTCCATTATCTAGGGTCTACAAGATGTCTTTCTACTTTGATTCAGGTTCCTTCCTTGCTTACATGATCCAAATAGGTCCATTAGCTGGGCTCTACAACAGATCCTTTTGCTTTGGATCAAGTTCTATCCTTCCATTGATTCTCCTATGATTTGAAATAGGGGAATCCTTCTAATTTTTTAAAAGTAGAACTATTGCTGATAATAGTTTCTCATGAAATGTTGGATACCTTATTCTTCCTTAGTGATATAATTGTACAATTAAAAAAAATGCATTCCATCTAAAGACTTTGATTCTCACCACTCTCTATTTTTTTAGCAAGATACAAGATAGTTCCCTCCAATTTAATGTTTTCTCTCTTATGCTTTAATTTGAAGTTAGTGTTCTTAACTTAAATATGAGTTATTGTATTTCAAGTTTCCTTAGGTGCTTTTGCTATTTATTATATTTTGAGTTGCCTTAGGTGTCTTTTCTATTTATGTTTACTTTTCTCGTATGGTTTGCAGGTTGATCAAGTTGCCATTGCAAATGTTTGACAAGGTTTAGTTTCCATTGTAGGCATTTGACAAGTTTTGAGTTGCCATTGTAGATTATTGAAAGGTTTTGAGTTTTCATTGCTAAGTGGTAGAAATCTACAATTTTTCTTATCACATAATGTATTTGAAAAGGGTTTCATCAAATAGGTAAGTAATTTTTTTCAAAGCATGTATTTTGTAAGGGTTTCATCAAAATGATATTATGCCATTTTAATTAGTTGTCTTGCTAATAATTACACGATATAAAACTTAGTGTAACATATGAAGCCTTTGTCATATCACTATCCACTCACTTCAAAGATATTCAAGTTATGCATTGTTGGATGTTCTTTCATCAGTAGTAATATAGTCATGATTAGTTATATATTCTCTATATAGATAGAGAATACATTTTTGGTAGTTATATAATGTTCTTTTTTTGGGAGTTATTAAAATAATAATCATGATAGAGAATACATTTTGGTAGTCTTTCAAAATCTAGAAATGAGTCTTTCTTGAACACCAGCATTAAATCTATTGGGGTCATTGGGAGCTTCATTATCAAATCCCCCATTAGCCACAATAGGTTCATAAAAAATTGCTAGAGTACCAAGAAGCCACCTAATGCTATACAAGGACTCACCATTAGATCAACTTGAAAATTGTTGAATAGATGTGTTATAGAATGGAAATCGCTGCTAAGCCTCTTCTGAAATTGCGTTGGTCCATGAAGATGATCTAAGGGAGAGTCCATGGGTAGGCATTTGTTGGGGGATTCACCTGCTCTATTCTTTTTTAAAATAACTTAGTTTGGTCTAAATTTTGACCATCCCCTCATGGTTTTCCACCAATAATTGGTTAAACTTTTGACCAATCTTTTGGTTGTGACCATGGCATCATGGTCATGGGCAGGGCCAAAATTGGTAAATGTTTTGACAAATTCTTGAAAGTTTTCCACCAATAATTGGTCAAAAGTTAAACCAATCCTTTGGTCATGACCATGGAATCTTGGTTGTGGGATGGGCCAAAATTAGTCAAAAGTTTGACCAATTCTTGAAAGTTTTCCACGAGGAATTAGTCAAAATTTTGACCAATCCTTGAAAGTTTTCCACTAAGAATTAGTCAAAAGTTTGACCAATTTTTGAAATTTTTCCACCAAAAATTGGTGGAAATTTTGACCAATTCTTGAAAGTTTTTGACTAAAAATTGGTGGAAATTTTGACCAATTCTTGAAAGTTTTCCACTAAGAATTGGTCAAAAATTTGACCAATTCTTGAAAGTTTTCCACTAAGAATTGGTCAAAAATTTGACCAATTCTTGAAAGTTTTTGACCAATATTTGGTCAAAATTTTGACCAAAAATGACAAATCAGTGTTAGTAGAGACAAAAACATTTTGACAATGTATTCGTCAAAATTTTGACCAACTTGTAATTTGGTCAAAATTTTGATGAGAAGAAAAGCTATGAACTACTTAGTTAAAATTTTGACCAACCTTGGTTGAAATTTTAACCAAAATTCGTCAAAAATTGAGTCCAAATTTACTAGTGTATGTACAGTACTTCCTTGATTAGTCATCACAAACTTACAATCCCCCACTTCGGGATTGATCAAGTTCTACACTAAACAACAATCTCTCACTTAGAGACTGATCCTATAACAATATCACTACCACATGGGGATCCCACTAGATCAAACCACCCTAGAATCATCTGTTCTTTTACTCTATTCAGTCTCGAAGACCAACCAAAGCTAAAGAGGAGTTCAAATTCTCCCTTGTCACTACCTTGGTAGACATATATGCTAGATTATGATTTGTATGTATCTTGTCCAGCTTTACATTTCCGTCATCCAAAATTGACCAAATGAAATGGTACCACAACTATATTTGTTTTGTCTTTGAATGCAAAGCTAAATTCTTTACAAGATGAATGACACTCTATCTATCTATAAGAAAATAATTATTCCTCTATGGATGTCCTAATTCTTCGATGAAGAACTGAAGCCATAGCATCTCCTTGGCTACCTCTATAGTAACAACATAGTCTACCTCTATGGTGGATAATGCATTAACCTTCTACAATTGAGAGACCCAACTCATTGTTGTGCCACCAATAGTAAATACATAACCAATAGTACTCCATCTAGAATCAATAGCCCTTTCCAAATCTAAGTCAACATATCCCTAGTAGAGTCCCCAAAATGTAGACACTTACTCGATGTTCCTCTCAAATATTTGAGAATCCATTTTACTACATTCCAATGCTCAATTCCTGGATGACTAATATACTTACTAATGACACCCACTACATGTATACATACCATAGTATACATCAAGCTATCTACAACTGAATCATAAGGTACCTTGGACGTCTCATCCTCCTCTTCTAGTGTCTTTGGACACATCTACTTAGTCAACTTCAAATGACTAGGTAAAGGTGTGATGACTGCTTTAACATTCTCCACAGAGAAATGTTGCAACACCTTCACAATATAATTGGCCTGAGATAATGTCAATTTTTTGCTTTTCCTATCTCTACAAATCCTCATACCAAGGATTTTTTTTGCTACTCCCAAATCCTTCCTAGCAAATGAACGTGCTAATTGTTCTTTTAACCTTTTAATGTGATCCATGTTAGACATAGCTACAAGCATATTGTTAGCATATAAACATAAAATAATGTAGCTGTAATCATCCAACCTCTTAAAATAAACACAATGCTCTAAATGACACCTACTATATCCATGCTTATGCATAAAATTGTCATATTTTAGATACCATAGCCAAGGTGCTTGCTTCAAGCCATATAAACCTTTCTTCAATATGCACACTAAGTTCTCCTTACCTATGACCTCAAATACCTATGGTTGTGTCATATATATCTCTTCATCTAAATTACCATGAAAGAAGGCCATTTTAACATCAAGCTATTGCAAATATGAATCTTCAATAGCCACAATACTTAAAATAGTACAAATAGAATTCATTTTAACAATAGGAGAGAATATCTCATCAAAAATCAATGCTCTTTTTCTGTGCAAATCCTTGTACAACTAACTTGACTTTAAATCTTTTCTTGCCTCCATCCTCTTCTTAAAACTTATAAACCCATTTATTCTATAAAGCCCGTTACCTATAGACAACTTGCATAAATCCCAAGTCTTATTTTCTAGCAAGGAGTCCATTTCATCTACCATTGTAGACTCCCACTGAATCTTAGTATCCACTTGTACAACTTCATCATAATATTCAGGTTCACTAGCATTTTTTAGTAGAATAGAGCACAAAGAAGGATAAAATATTTCTAGAGGTCTTCTTAGCCTTTTTGACCATCTAACATTCACTAGGGTGTGCGATATTTTTTTGTGTGGTTGTTGTAGATCATTAGGAATTGTTGGAACATCATCTTTTGGAGTATCATCCAACACTACATTATAATCTTCTTTCTTCTCATGTTGCTACAATAGATCTTTGGACAACACTTTCTCTTTTAATATGACATTGCTGATTCTTACAATTTTATGATTATCAAAATCTCAAAGCCTACAACCAAACTCGTTAATGCCATATCCAACATATACACATTTCTTTGACTTAGCTTCCAGCTTGTTTATATTTTTGGAATCTATATGAGAAAATGCTTCACAACTAAAGGTTTTGAGAAAAGAATAACTCACCTTCTTACCAGTCCATGCTTCCTTTGGAATACCATAGCCCAAAGGAGTAGAGGCACCTCTATTAATCAAATATACAATAGTATTGAGAGCCTCCACCCACATGTTTAAGGGAAACCCTACATGCAACCTCATGCTCCTTGTACGCTCCATTATAGTCATGTTCATGTGTTCAACCACTCTATTTTTTTGTGGAGTCCTTGAAACAATTTTTTGTCTGTGAATACCATTGGTGGAGCAATAATCTTCAAATTCATGACTGCAATACTTACCACCATTATTTGATCTGAGACATTTTAATTTTTTACTAGTCTCATTTTCAACCAAGCATTTCCATTTCTTAAAAGTTTGAAACACATTAGATTGTAAATAAATCCATACTTTTCTAGTTGTATCATCAATAAATGTAACAAAATAATGAGAGCCACCAAGGGAAGATACCTGAGTTGGTCCCCATAATCTGTATGCACAAGATCTAATCTCACTTTTCTTTTCCTTCCCACTCTCCACAAAACTCACTCTCTTTTGTTTTCCATACACACAACTTTCACAGAAATCCACGTTAACGTAGTTCAAACCTAGTAATACATTCTTTGAATGAATTAATTTCATACCTTTCTCACTCATATGCCCAAGTCTTTTTTGCCGTAGAATTGTATCAAAATCTAGAACAATTGTTTATTCTCCCTACTCAACTACAATAGTTGTTCCTGAACATTCATTTTTCTCTAAAACAATCAAAGTAGAAGGAATAGTATGACTTGTACAAAGATATAAGGTGCCTACTTTCACACCTTTTTTTGCTACAAGGGAACTTTTTGAAACCTCATCATTGAGTTTCCCTACTGATATTAAAGTCCTACTTAGCCTTGAAACATGTTTTACCTTATGTAGTAGCCCATGATTCCCATTCTGAAACTTAATCTTACCTTTACCCTTTTTCACAATCTAACAGGGTTCATTATCCCCCAAATAAACAAGTCCAAAATCCCCTTGGACATAATCAATAAAATAAACTCTATGAGGTGTAGCATGAAATGAAGCACTATAATATAAAATCAATGAATCATCAACACTTTCTAAAGAAAGAAGCAAAACATCCTCTTCGGATTTGTTACTTACCATATTTTCCTCCTTGTTCCCTTCTAGTTTATCTCCTTCATTTTTCTTTCAAGTCCAACAATATTTCTTCATATGGCCTAGTTTACTACAGTACCTATAGTCTATTGGTCCTTTGGATTGAGACCTCTTTCCCTTTGACTTTCCTCTTGATTTCCCATGATTTCTAGAATTATTTCCTCTCAGTCATTCTGCCTCTTCTTTGTGCATTTAAAGCACTTCCTGATGTAGATCCACCTAAGGTTTTCCTATGAGTTTCCTCACTCAAAATAACACCAACTACATCATCATATTTTAAGGTATTAGATCCAAAAACATAATTACTCACAACCATTACCAAGCCATTCTAGCTATCAGGCAAAGAACACAAAATCAAGAAAGCCCTAATTTCTTCATCAAAATTAATATCCACAGAAGATAACTAACTAGTAACAATATTAAACTCATTTAAATGATCCACAATAGATCCATCTTTTTTAATCTTCATGTTAAATAAATGCTTCATGAGAAATACCCTTTTTGAGGCGGGGGGCTTTTCACATAGTTTCACTATGGTTTCCATCAACTCTTCCACCGTCTTCACTTTTGCAATATTAAATGTCACTGATGGTGCTAGGAATAACTGAATACTTCCAAGTGCCTACTTTTCTAAAATCTCCCATTCCTCATCTATCATAGTTCTCCGTTTCTTTATTTTTCCTTCCAACAAGTTCCATAAATCCTTCTGATAAAGATGGTCCTCCATTTGCATTTTTCATAATTGAAAGTTTTACCCATTAAAATTGTCAACCTTTAGCTTACCCTCATCTTCCATCACTCCCACTCAACCATGAGACTTTCCTAAAGAGAATAATTGAAAAAACAACTGGGCACTGATACCACTTGTTAGGATTAAACCACATATAGAAATAATAATTACATGAAAATATAAACAATATCAAAAAATAATGAATCACATAGAAGAGAACACAAGACACCAAGATTTATTGTGGTTCACCCAATCCCTAAGCTATGTCCACCAAATATCAAGTCCAATATTATTGCAATCTAGTGATTGCAACGTCATTATAGTTCGTAATCCCTTACAAATCAATACCACTATAAGATAAAATTATTGCATCACACATTATAAAAACCAAACCCTAACTTTAAGCTCTTTTATATAACATTTTTGCCACTTTAGGGTTATAATTAATTATAACATGTTGGTCCAAAATTATCGATAAAATAGGGCCCAATTTTTTTTTTATGAAGTATGTACACTACTTCCCTGATTAGTCACCATAAACTAACAGAGGTGATTAAAATGTTGTATTCATGACTATGTTTTTCATTGATGTTAATATAGTATTGTTTTTGTAAAGACTTATAGAGTAGAAGACAAAGAACAAGGTCATATGAACTATGTATTGACGATGAGATCAAGCATAGTTAAGGATATGTTGTACAATATGTCATGATGATGTGGACAAGTGCGTGTACAAAAACTCAAAGATGTGAATGTTAGTGGCAATTTATAGAAAATAGTATGTAGACATAGTACTTGAGAATTGGTTTTTGATGTTTAAATTGTATCTAATAACATGGATAGAATTATGATGAGTGAATTTAGATAGATAATAAACAACCTGATGATGATATCAATGAGTGCATGAGGTCCAAGGTTGCATATGTGTAGTGCCTACCCTCGTTCACATCTTTTTTGGACATTGTTGTTATTATTAGACTATGATAAACTAGTTTTATGTTGATGGATTAGTGGTATTGTTTTGACACTATTAGACATTATGTTATGGATTCTGTGGTTATATGATGAGATCATTTAGACTTTACATTTCATGCATACATGATGATCATTATACTATTTTCAGTTATTATTGATGATTAGATGGATGGTTTATTATCTTATGTGTTTTATTATGGATACTTACCCCATACTTGCATGTGTATGGTGTGCGTGTTTTCTTATTGTATGGCATTTCTGATGTGGTTAAGGAAGGGAGTCGTAGTCACCTGCTTAGTCAGGATCAATAAGATGCACCACTTCCTGCCATTGTCTATTTAGCTTAGCATTATATATATTGTATGTACATGCATGGTTTTTCTGCAGGTTGCAGGTACTAGGTATCGACTTCCTTGAATTGCCAGGATGAGCGTACCCTATTATACTATCTCAATGATAAGAGAAGGAAGATAAATTCTCAAGTCCAAATCCCAAACCTTTAAACCAATTGTCCTCGTGAGGCTGGACAAGTATCTGGATATTTTACCCATCGAATGTGTCGGATGACATGATTCATGATTTTTAACCCTTTAGACTGATTTTGAGTGATTTTCTCTATGATGGGTTTTCATATTTTATCTTGGAGGTCTATGGTGAATTTTGTATTAATTAAAGTCTTAATAAATAGATTTAATTAATAAATTAATTATTTGAGGAAATTAATATTAAATATCATGTTTTGATTGTAATTAATTAAATGTGAATTATTGAGGAAAAATGAATTAAATAAAAGAAAATTAGAAATTAAAATTAATAATAATAAAAAAATAATAATAAAGTAATAAATAAATAATAATAATAAAAGTTATAAAAATTAAAATAAAAGTTATAAATATTTAAATAGAAATTATATAAAAAGTAAATTGGAGTTATAAGCTTGCATGGGAATTAACACACTTCTCTATTTCTCATGTGTCAACAACACGGGGGTTAGTGCATCAATTAAGCACATGGTGTCTACAACCATATGGCTCATCTTGAAGGTTGGACCCATGCTTAGTTGGTGACACCTTCTAGCTGTTTCTAGAAGCATTCTAGATGTTTCCTAAAAGCTTTTTATATTCAGGCATTCATAGAAGCTTAGACATAGCATTGGGAGTGCAATTGGAGCATCAGAGGACTTGAGAATTCTGAAGAAGGGAGGAGCTTGCTCTGCGGATTCTCTGAGGAAGAGCGATTTAGCATCAGAATTCGGGTAGATTCTTGTGATTTTATTTATGCTATTTTCATATCACACATTCCTTGTCTTCTTCATGTCTTCCATATGTCTTTTGAGAAGTTTCATATTTATATGCATTCTCAATATGAGTAGATTAATTTATTGGAGAATTTTATATGCATAGATCTGAAAGCTCACGAGGCTAGGGTTTAATTTATAGCCAAATCCATTAGAAAATGAATTGAGTGAATCTATAATGCAAATATTTTAAAATTCTTAAATTGTAGATATAATCTTTGTGGAAAAAGAAAAAAAAACATACATGCCTATATATTCAGATCTGCATACATATACATATAAAATTATTTATATATATGCATATGTATACATTTATTATGAATCTATTATAAAATTTGAATATATATATATATATATATATATATATATATACATACATATATATATATATACTGATATATATATATATATGTATATATATATATACATATGTATATATATATATATATACATATACATATATATATACATATACATATATATATATATATGTATATGTATATATATATATATACATATGTATATATATATATATATATATATATACATATGTATATATATATAATGCACCGAATTGAATGATTGGTAAATCGCAGTGGGGAAACTTAATAAATTGCATCGCGATTCATATCGTAGGGAAACAATGTTAAAAAGTATATATTAAAATTCCATGGGCATGATTCGTACCCCATGCCTGCGGAAGGTAGAGGCCTGCCGTCGTAGGTCTGCGGCAATAGGGGTACTACATACCCACTGTCGGCGCAGTGCCTTCGACTGCAGGTACTACATACCGCAGCACGAGTTGGGGGGGGGGGGGGTTAATTAATGATAATGTTATGCAAAAATTTTATGTTGCAAAAAATGTTTATGCTAAAACGTTTATAAACAAACATTATACAAAATCGATTCTCATTGTTATATAATATGGTGTCAATCGAAATTGTTAGACCGATTCTATGAAACATAATAACTATTTATCTATTTACATATATATATATATATATATATATATATATATATATATATATATATATATATATGTATATATGTATATATGTATATATGTATATATGTATATATGTAAATATGTTATTAATAGATTTAAGTTAATATTATTTAATAAATGATTTATATTGAAGGTTTATTTTCATAAAGGTGACTCTTTAATAACTTTCAACTATTTAATAATTTAATTGTTTTAAATTATTAAATAAAGAATTGATAGTTTGGTGGGGAATGTATCAAACAAATATTATAAATTGGAAAATGGATTTTTAGTTCTATCAAGGAAAACTTTTATCCAAAAAAAACAATATATGTGTTCCTCCATTCATTCTTCAAACTTGGAAACTTAAACTGAGATCTCTACATTTAAATTCAAGTTGTAAACTTGGTAAAACCAAAACATGTGTTTGCATTGTGTATTCTTTATGCTATTGTTTTGGGTTTTGGGTTGACTAGTGTTGACCAGTATAGGACGTCTACCAGAGGCTTGGGAGCTATGTGATTGTGATGTCATGATGATGTTTTAATCTCGATCTTTATAAACCCAACCATGTTTATGTGATGGAATGCTCTATGTATTGGTTGTGATTAGTGATTGTTATAGTTGTGATTCTTATGTATGAGACACTTGACTTAACCATTAATTTGGTCATCGATCAGTTATCCTTGGTTATTTTCTAGTCGCCATGATGGGACTATGATGTGGATTTATTCTTGATGATGTCATGATGTGACATGTTTGACTCAACCATTTTTGGAGTCTTCGATCAGTATGATTGAGATATATATTTTGGTTATTGAGAACCATTGGATACTTTTGATTATCAGTGATGCTTCAGTTGCTAATAGAGAGCTGTTGTGATCATGATTTTCTATGGATGTTAGCTCATGGAGATTTGATGCTTTTATGCATATTTGATGATTTTATGGATTATCTTTTATGATTTTGAGATTTATGATTCCATGAGCATTAGGGTAGGATATCTGCATGTAGTGACGGGAAGTGGCTTGCAATGGGGGCCGGGGCCCTAAGAGGCTGCCAGCGTAACTCATTGTAAGTTGGATTAATAAGTGATAACATTCACACCTAATACTAACTGAATGAACCTAAAAAGATAAGTGTTTTGTTCTCGCCCATGCCTTGAGTGCTTGTACAGGCTAGGATGGGAGTAGTGAGATGCATGGTTGCGACCTTGCATTCTATAGTATGCCTCATCAGTATGAGAGGATACTAGTGGCTGCATGAAATCAGTATGGACCCGTGGAGTTTAGCTAATTGCCAGGATAACTTGTACATGATAATTGCGATGACACTTTCCTGCTTACATAGTAGGTTCCTACATGTCATTGTGTGCCTCTGGGATTAGATGTCAGATTTTGTGTTTGGAACCTTTGAGTTAGTACACTTTTAGGATTCCTGGACTTATAGAGATATGTGCTATGTGATTTTGATAGCCTATTTGGGACTTGAGATTATCTCCTTAGCATGGTGGGAGTGGACCACTTAGGTACCACGCGGTCAGGTGGTAGTGCATTTTCCACTCTTATCATTTTGAGATTCATTGAGACATCATGGCTGATGCATTCTTCATGAATGGTGGATATGTATCCTTTTTTGTTGATGATTAGCATATGTTAGATGATTTTATCTTATGTTAGATTACTTTCTACATATGATGTTGTATATATTAGGAGTGACATTCCTACTATGTAATACTGATGATCTCTTCGGTGATTTGGAATGTTACGCACGGAGGGATGGCTAGGATCCACGATGGTCTAATGATGCTATTAACGATTGGGAGGAACCGTGCACTTAGTTTATTATGTTTGATCTTTATGATGGATGTATATGTTTTCTATGATGTTGTATCATGTATACCATGTGATTATCTCTACTTTGATGTATCATGGATTAGAATAGGATGATGTACCTTATTTTATGTATGTATATTCTTTTGAGCTTGTCATACCCTGTGAAATGTACAGTGGACAATTGAGTATTTGAAATGTAATGTATAAACATTGGACTTATCATTATTATTTCATGTGGATGTTGCACTAAATGGATTCATGTATGTAATTCAATGTTAAGGGATCTTAAAGAATGAAATCTGATATGCATGTTATGTTTAATTTTTAGATGGACATTACTATTGCTTCCGTTATTGTGCATTAGTTATATGTGGTATTTACTTTCATAAAAAAAAAATGTTACTAAACTTAGTGAAATTCTAGGTTAATTCTTTGGATCCCTTGGTGGGGCATTACAACATGTGAAAATTTATAATTACTATGAGCCAGTAATGTTTTGTTATTGTAAAAAGATGTAATAAATTGAAATATTTTAATGAGGTCCTATTATAATTAATTGGGAAAGCCTGAAGGCTGACTTAGAGAATTATTTTGAGGATAGAGAAAGAGTTTGAGTTGTGAAGATCAATTTCATTTATATTATTTTGAAAAGAATAATACATAGGACAATTGGATAGTGAGTTCAATGGTCTTGTCCCTGAAGCTATTTGGACTGTGGGTCTATCTACCACCTACAACTCTTAATAAGGTTGGCACAACTCCTAACAAGGTTAGAATCTCATAATAGGGATTCAAAGTCTCCTAACAAGGACTGATATGTACTGAATGTATTTCATTGGCTCCTAAAAGATTCCATCCACTTACAAGGAGCTTATATATTAATACATCATTTTTTGGGTACCATCCCTACTGGGGTTTTTCCTTTGATCAAAGGTTTCCTTGTTAATATATCTAGTGTTATTGTGTATGCGTATCTTCTTATGGTTGCTTATTATATTGTTCACATGCTTAAGGTTTAATAAGGTTGATAAAAGTTATATTGATCTAATAACTCATTCACCTGCCCCATTCCACTTATCTTGGTGGACTTTACTTTCTAATAAAAACTAGGAGTAATTACAGGCCCACAACAACTCATAAATAAGCCTATAGAGCATTAGGAAGGGTCATGTCATGTCATGATTGTAGTAACCCTAAAATGGTCCTATGGACTAGAGACCCTATTTTCTCCTCATGAAGGACATACTCCCAATTATACTAACCTTATTACTACTACAATTCATCAAAAATCAAATTCAATTGTGTCAACTCAACTGGCATAATTCATCAAACCTTCAATCAATTAATTCCTATATCAAGAATTAATTTTCCTACTCTATTTATTTAAATAAAAATATTAAATACACTTGGATAAGTTAATTACTAAAAATGAATTAATAAATTCCACTAAAATACATGCCATATTAAAGGGGAAAAATGGACTAGAAGTGGTTACATGGACCAATGAGAGTACATCACATTGATCAGTCCACTTTGAATCATGATCCTCCCTTAAGATTGAATTTAAACCATTCATTCATGCCTCAATTTATTTAAATAAGATGGATTTGAAGTTCAAATGGCCCTTGTTCTTAGTTGAACTGATATTATAGTTAATTGATAGATCATTCTAGATTGCATTTTATTTCATGTTCATGGTAATCCATTCTAGATTTCAATTATGCATTCATTCAATTCCTAATAATTATATGATAAATTTCAATTTGGCTAATGGAATTGGATCAATATCTCTTGAATTTTCTCATTTAGTTTGAATCTCTCATTCTAGGGGCATATTGTCATTGATTTGGACTTGATTTTGAGCGTAATTAAGTTCATTTACATATTCATTCCTTAGCTAGAAAGTAACAGGATGATTTTTGTAGGGTTTTCTATGATTTTCATTACTTGATCTTGATTATACTAACCTTAACATTGTAAAGTCCTTTTAAAGTATTGTATATGCAAGTACATATTTATACACACATTTTTGGCACCCACTATGGGCCTAGATCCCTCATCTATCATTTCCCTTTCTTTTCTAGACCTCTTTTCTCACTTTCTACATTCAAAATATTTCCCAAGTCACCTTTTTATCTTGTAGGTCACCTTTGATGCTTGTAGGTTGCCTTTGGGGATTCAAATTTTCCTTTGAGAGGAGGGCAGTCTCCTTTGGAAGAGGATATTCTTGTTTGGGAGAGGGGATAGCCTTTGGGATGAATAGAGTTGGTGACCTTTGACAAGGTATAATATACATTTGAAGCTTATTTGATCTATTTGATATTATTCTTGATTATTTGATCATTTAAATGTTTATATAACTAAAGCTTATTTGTGCTTATGGTTTTGTGTTTATTTGATCAAGTTTTGAGCTTATCTTAACAAGTTTCTTGTCTTTCAATGTACTTGTGCTTTCATTTTCTTATCACTAACCCTCTAATGGTGTTTTGTATGTTGTGATGTCTTTGATCTAACAAATTTGTGTAGGATGTTTGTACAAGATACCTTGGCCAAAGGTCACATTTGAAACTTTTTAAACTACTAATGATTTGATGAAAGTTGCCAACGAGATTTGAAATGCTGTGTTTGCATTAGTTTTTCCTTAGGAATATAGTGTAATTAGGCACTATGAACTTTTGAGGTCTAGATAAAGAGATAGCGAAGTATGCTCTTTACTACTTAAAAGTGATGTCCATGAGTAAATCAGAAACCTAGTTCTCTTTAGATGTTATAACCCTTTGAAGAAAAGGAAAGGTCATGAATATTTTTAAAATTCTCCTTGAGAAAAAATTAGAAACCTAGAAGCTTTTAGATGCATTGAGAGTAAAACCAGCTTGGTGATAAACATGTTTCATCTATTTGGGTATGGTGAAGAGGTAGAGGAGTATTTTCTTCTCCCTTTTGTGAGAATTGAAAATCTAGAACCTTGAATCCAAGCCAAGTCATTAACTCACCTTTAGAGGGCCTTTTGGAGTTCTCAACCTTTGGGAATAATCCTAGTGAGAAAACACATTTTTCTAGTGATTCCAACTCACTCTAATAAAGAATATTTGTAGAGTGCAAGAATCCAAAGCCATTTTAATTCCCCCCTCTTGATTCTTGATATCACTTATCTTGAGGATGCCCTAACTATTTTCCTATGTTACCACACTCCCTATGCCTTGCTTCTTAGGGGTGTACCCTTTTGGGTGTCAATGTGGTTGAGAGGCCTTAATCTAACATGTTGGTCCATTGATGTTTAATGTGAATGAAATCCTATTAAAAAACTCTTAGAAAATTTCTACTTGGTTTATCTTTGAAAGGGGGCCTAATCTTTATGCAAGGAGGGGGGATATTCTCTCTTTTAGATCCTCACCACATGTATACACTTGGATAATTGAAGGTGGTATGTGAAACTAGCCGCTAATACAAGGGTAACCTTTGAACATATATTATTGAGTCCTTGGAAGAACTAAAAAAATGGGCACCCTCTAGGGGGTTACATGACTGCGTGAGGTCCATGTATACACATAAGATATGAGACAAATGTTGTGACTTATCTAAAAAATTTCTTTATAGAGATAAGAATTGTCTTTTGGTTTCAAAAGTTGGAAAAAATACCCCTATCCTTCCAAGTTTCTCTATCCTTGGTTTGATTATTTTTGACATACCTTACACTTGCAAGCCTTACAAACAAAAGATGGTCAAACATTTAAACTTGCAAACATTGAAATCCTAAGTGTCCTAACATGGAAAACTAATACAAAATATCACATAGAGTCACTTATTGGTGTTCCAAAGTGTCTCATGGTCTTGAATCAAATCATTCCCAAGATCTAAGTCTCATATCTAAGTAATATTTTGAGAATTGGTTTATCCATTTGGTTATAGAATCCAAAGTTGAAAAGTAAAACCAAAAGTATACCCTATTTCAAAGTGGTCTAATCTTGTCAAGTTGTGTGGAGTCTTGGATTTAACCTAAAAACTTATCCAAAGTTGAAAAATGAATCAAGGGTATTCCAGTTCAAAGTTAAAATTGTTAGGAGTAACCAAAAACATAAAAAATAATTACAAGAAAATATAACCAATATCAGATAATAATAAATTGCATAGAAGAAAACACAAGACACAATGATTTAATGTGGTTCACACAATTCCTAAGCTACATCCACCAACAATAAGTCCAATATTATTATTATCTAGTGATTACAATCTAAAATCCCTTATAGCTCAATACTATTGCAAGAAGATATAATACCACCATACATTGTGAAATCCCTAACCCTAAGTCATTTTATAAAATATTTTACTACTTAAAAAATTAGGGATAAAATAAGTTGTCCAATAGAAAAATAGAAACCAACACCTTTTATAATAGTAGGTTCATTTTTGGCTTTAGGGGTGCTACTCTCAAAAATCCCCATGGGGGCATTGCCCCTTTACCCCACCTTATACTATGACAGGGAGCGCACTTGGGGTGCCACCCCAAGACCGCACAAGGGGTGCTACCCCCAAACCAACATAGAAATAATTTGGGGGGAAACAACACTGAATAATCCTCTAAGTTTTATTAGGATCCTCATCACAACAACCTCTTACTTGGAGATTGATCAAAATCCACAACAATAACAAAACCTTGTCAAGTTCTATGATGTGGGACATCAAGTGTGTTTTGGTTCAAAGTTGTCCAAACCTTTTTATGTTTTTTGAGTTGGGACATCAAGAATTTCCAAGTTCAAAGTTATCAACCCTATCAATTTATGTGAAGTGAGAAATAAAGTGTGTCCTATTTCAAAGTTTTCCAAACCATATCAAGTGGTATAAAGTGAGACACCAATTGTGTCCCATTTCCAAGTGATCTGACATTGTTAAAATTTTTGAAGTCGTTGCTTCCACCTAAACATTTATCCAAAGTTAAAATTCTTGTCAAGTCAAACATCAAGTGTACCATAGCTCAAGTAGTCCAAACTTATCAAGTTGTGTGAAGTCTTCTTGTCAAGATAAAAACTTAAGTTCTCAGCTCATAAAAAGGTAACAAAATCTTTTGATGTTGAAACTTTTCAAAATATTTATATCATAGAAACCTAACTTGTGTCACAACTATCAATAATTTTAATATAAACACACTTGAACATTAATCAAACCATAGTTCAAACTTTGGGGACACTATAAACTTGAACATTATACAAACATAAACCTTGAATGAGACTCATAAGATTTAAAAGGAACAAATTCAAGAAAAAAATTCCTTTTGAAGAAGAGCCAAGACTCATATCCTTTGAACAAAGTTAAACTTTATGAAGGAAACTTGTATTTGGATCAAGAACTCCTATCACACAAAGTACACCAAGTACAATAAAAAAAATCCAAATATTGAGACATATAACTACTTCCAACATGTATCAACATAATAATGACTTGGATAACTATAAAGATACTCATAAAAAGGATAATCAATATATCTCAACCTTATCAAACAATTTCAAGCTTTGCAATCCAATATTCAAGAAATAAATAAAGAAAAGAATACCCCATTTGAAAAGTATTCCTTAAGATAAATATGTCCTTTCCTATTTAGGAATGATTCAAACATTGGTACATATCCTTAAAACATGGAAAAACATAGGTATTACAATCCAATATTTTATCAAGAGACTATGACATAATCTTATGATGAACCTTCATTTGATCAAGAAAAATAAAGAAATAGATATGTCCTATTCACTTAAAAATATTTCATATCTAAAATAAAATTGAGAAGAACTTAATCAACCCTTAAATAGAGTATTTACTCCTTTGGAACAAATTTATATTCTTTAAAATAATCTTATCACATTACCTCAAACCACCTCATGTGAGATGTCATACTTGAACACCTATTGTGCATATCATCAACATAATGAACATTAAACTTCAAATTGCATGGAATTGAAACATAAGATCCAAGATCTTATTGATGATAAATCAATTGAAATTTAAAGTCCTAATGATTCACCTAATGATGACACTACTCCCAACCAAGATCAATTAATGGACCTATGTCTAGTAGTGGTTCTCTTGAAGTTCTTACTTCCTCCAACATTCATGCATCTCCTAAAGATTCAAATCTATCCAAAATGGCTACACTGGAAAAAGTACCTAATTATTTTAATATGGACTATGTGTACCCTCAAGGGAACCTCTAAAAGAAAGCCAAGCTAATCTATAGTTAGCTTCAAAAAAATTCAATGATTCCAAAATTAAATATCCTATAGCTTCGTAAGCTACTATGCCTATCATGCAAACACAAGAAACTCATTTTTACTTAGAAGTGGCTTCATATCAAGGGATATATTCAAAAGATAGTATGAATAAATATCAAGATCAAGATCCCTTAATCCCCTTTCATTTCTTCCAAGCTATTACTCCTCTATATAAAGAACAACATATCCCTTCATATCTTATATCTTATCCATCTCTCAAGAAAGGTAAAGATGACTTTTCAAGTGAGCTTATTCAAAATCAAGAGAAATTTACTCTTCCTAGTCTATCCAATGATCCTTGTCAATATCAAAGTATCACCTCACTCCATCTTGATTCTCTTCCATATCCACCTCAATAGTCCTCATGGAATAAGAATAAATACCTTTAAACTTCAACTACTCCTATTAAGGTTGATCCTATAAAATTTATTCCTACCAAAGATATTCATGAGACTATTGGTGTAAAGATATATCCTAAAGACAAGAGCGTTGGTAATGTTTCTCAATATAATGATGTTGATGTCCATATGCATTATTCATTTGCATTCTCCAAATTCACCCTTGGTCTTTATGTATGAAAGATAAAAACTTCAACCCTTCCATCTGTAATGGGTCCTTATATTCCTCCATTTCATATACCTCAAGATCAACAAAGATGTTCATCCTTGAGTATTTTTCATCTACCTATATATTTAAACTCACCAAATAAACCTCATTCATCCATAAATATCAATTCTTTTGGAAGAAATTTGGGTGTATAACATAAAAATAAGAAATACAAGATTCAATTTAGAAATGAAGATAACCATGTCTTATCTAATCAGCATGTGAATAAAAGAAAGAATAAATATTCAAAATACCACAAAGGTCCATGAAGAAAAGAATAAAATCAAAGCAAATATGGGTTCCTAAATCCATCATTGAAGAAATGATTATTAAAGAATCTAAATGAAATACAAATCAAAATATACATGGATTCTCAAGTCTCTCCTAAAGAACTTGAATGTAATCTTTCAAAGAATTCCATTCCATCTTATTCCAAACATTTTCCATCACCTCATATATCAAAACCTAAATATATTCCATTAATGATTTCTCCATCATTTCATCACCCTTCAAGATGTGTGTCAATGTTGAAATTTCCTATTTTCCCATCTATCCTTGAGAAATTATATCAATACCCTATTCATTATCTTATGTTTACCTATTATCCTTCTACCTTCATAAAACCTTATCTTCCTTATTCCTCTAATTTCTCTATCATCTCCTTTCCATCACCCTATCAACATCTTTGAGCATGCATTTTTGCATTGGCCCATCATAACATGTTATTTATGAGAATTTTTTATCATCATCCACTTATCCACTCTTTCACCTTTGATCTTGACAAAGTCAAGATATTTGTGAGCATTGGCTACCTTATCTATTACATAACCTATCATGATATTTCTTTTCCCAAGTCATTAAATCATAGTATCTATAACAAGCTTTATCTTAAACATTCTATCCTATCACTATCTTATTTCATTGGCCCCTTGGTCTTGACCACATTGAGAAAGAAGAAAATAAGAAACAAAACATGGTTCAACAAAGTCTCTTGATATATCCACTATTTTTGGACAACATTATTTCATGACATGAGGTCATTATCCTATATGCTATCTAACTTATTAAGCTCTACTGCTTATCTGAAATGTGCTCTATCTTGACATATTATCTCCTAGCTTTATCAATCTTGAAGAGATGGTCTTTGAGGATCACATTCACTCACTTCATGCATCATGCTCTATCCTTCTAGGATACCAACTTGTTAATCCATACTTCCCTATACTTTGCTAGATGTTGGGTGCAAAAACAATGTGATCTTGCTTGAAAACCAATTATCTCTAAATATCTAAAAATTGAAAAATATATTAAAGAATATTAAAAAAAAGATAAAAATATTTAAAATACCAAGAACATCTAAATATCTCAAAAATCCAAAAACATATAAAAATCTCTAAAAAATCTAAATAAATTAGAAAATTTAAAATCTAAAAATTACAAATCTTAGCCCTAGCCTTGAATCTATGAGTTGTGTGAGATCTTGTATCAAATTATATCTCATCCTTAGGATAATAATGTATTCCTATCATCAAATTATTCATCATTCTAGATATATGTGGCTCTAATAGACATCAAACCCTACTCTCTAGTGAGTCAGTCAAGTCTTACATTTCATTCTATCTACAAACCTTTATTAGCTAGTTCATTGTCTTATGCCAACCTAGTTACTAGAAAAATTAAGAAACCTTTGAGATTATTTGTCTTTTTCCAAACCAGTTACCCAAAAAATTGAGACACTTCTAAATCTCAATGCTAGGATGATGTATCTCATTGTACACCTCTGTCCTAGTTAATCTGATAATCCATATTAGTTCATCAACTAAGTTGAATCCAACAAACTTAGATATGCCTAGGTTTTGATCTAGGGAAGTTTGCCACTCATAATAGGACAAGAGTTTCTTAACACTCTAAAATGAAATAAAATGTCGCAAAACACTAGCACAAAATAAGACACTAAGGTGTTTCTCAACATCACACTCTTATAACAAATATCAAAATTAGTTTTTCTCAATTGAACTTAACACAAAAAGTGTTTCTCAACACTATGTTTATGAAAAACATTACATATAGATAAATTGAGTCTTAAAACAAAGCTCAAATCATGGCATAAAAAAATTTGAAAAAAAGATTGTTTTACATTAATATGCTTGTCTTGATGATGTCTCAATGGGTAGATAAATGTTCTTGAATTTTAAAGATTCTTTACCATCATTACTAATTTCCTAATTATCATAAACCTTGAGTGAATTGAGGATGTCTAAAAGAATAGAGTTTCAAGGACAAGGGACATGATGTTTTTTTGTCTAATGTATGTGGTGATTGTTCCAATGATCCCTTGGATCTATATAATTTGGGTTTCCACTATAAGTACCTCCACCATGATTGGATGGCCTCGTGTACCTTGACTCATTTTATATGGAAAATTTGGTGAGGTTGGTTCATTCTTCTTGGCTATTTTTAAGATAGAAACAAAATAAACTTCTTAGTAAATATGTACGCGAGATCATGTACCCATAGATATGAACAAAAATAAGAATAATTTTGGGTTATAGATCATATTTTTCATGAACAAAAGAGGATTACTAAATCAAAACGAAGTAACTAACAAGTTATCCTAACATACATGTATTGATTCTTAGGTTGACATTACATCCAATTAAGGTAGTAATCAGATCTTCATGATTGCTAAATCTATCGGTGAAGGTTGTACAAACCTATGATGTTTGCTATAAAAAAATTTCCAATGATGAAAATTTTCCTACTTTGAATAATTAGTGACAAGTCTAGGTTTTATTCATTTTACCTTAGATGCTTTCACCATTCATATAGATTGCATAGGCTATTTGAGTTTGAGATCATTCTTATCACATATGAGTAGTTCACAAAATCTAAAATCACAAATCAAAATCCAAGTTTTCCTACTTTCTCAAATAATAATCCAATGATTCTATGACATATATATTGGATATTATTGGGACCAATAATAAAATCAAAGGGTCCAAATTATCCAAATAACTTGGTCAAATAGTGTTTTATCAATACTTTATCAACTCTAATTAGATTCTAAAAGATTCAAAACATCAATAATAGATTCAAAATACCTTCTAAGGATTCAAAACAACTTTTAAGTGATTCTTATCATCTCTCAATTGATCATAGTCATGTTTCTATCAAACATGTGTCATCACAAAATGATGGAAGTCAAGATTTCATCAAGGTTCATTTTGATTTAGGTTTCATCACTTCATATCAAACTATTCTTTGAATTAGCATCATCATTTCTTTGAATCAACGTGTTACTAGCACATTAACTCAATGAGGGGTAAATGTGATAACCGTAAAATTATCTTATAGATTAGAGACCTTATTCTCCTAATCAAGGAAACATTCCTAATTATATCGACCTTGTTATTGGTATAATTCATCAAAAATCAAATTCAATTATGTTGACTCAATTTCTCACTAGTTTTCTTGCTAGTTCTTTCCCCATGGATTTCTTGAATTATTTTTTTAATTTTAATTTAATTTTTATCTATATAGTGTTATATTATACTTTCTCCCAAAAAAAAAAAATTATTTCAACTCAGTTACTCACATAATTTATGAAATCTTCAATCAAATGACCAACTTTAATCAATTAATTCCTAAATCAAGAAATAATTGTCATAGTCTATTTAATTAGATCAAAAGATTAAATATAGTTGGCTAAAGTTAATTACTAAAAAGGAATTAATAAATCCCATTAAAATACATTTCATTTTAAAGGGGACAAATGGACAAGAAGTGGTTACATGGACCAATGAGAATACATCACATGGATCATCTCACGTGGATCACTCCACTTTGAATCCTAACCATCCCTCAAGATTGAATCTAAACCTTCCATTCAAGCCTCAATTTCTTTAAATAAGATGGATTTGAAGTTCAAATGGCCCCCATTCTTAGTTGCATTGATACTATAGTTAATTGATAGCTCATTCTAGATTACATTTTCTTTCATGTCCATAGTAATTCATTCTAGATTTCAATTATGCATTCACTCAATTCCAAGTAATTAGATCAAAAATTTTAATTTGGCTAATATATTTGGATCATTTTCTCATTTAGTTTGAATATCTCATTCTAGGGGTGGATTGTCACTATTTTGGATCTGATTATAAGGGCAATTAAGTTCATTTACATAATCATTCCTCAGAGAGAAATATGATGATTTTGCTAGGATTTTGTATAATTTTTATTGCTCAATTTCGATTATACTAACACTATCCTATTGAAGTTTTGTATTTTTAGGTACACATCTTAAAAACACAATGATTAATAAATATTTAAGAGTGAATGATAGTGATATTGAGAAGGAGAGCGAGAGGAGCTAGTTGGAAGAGAACATATAAACATTCTGTCCAACATGAGACCACCAATGAGTCTTAAAGGCCTTCCTTGTATGAATTTGATGTTTATTATGAATTCAATGTTTTCATATAGATATTTAGGAGGTACAAGTGTGATAAGATGGAGATGGTGGTCATTCAATCAATGTCTACAAGGATGAGGCTTAAGGGATCAAATATGGTGATTGGTCAATTGTCATCTCTGAGATGACAAAGATCTAGGGGAGAACTAAGATTATTAGTGATTGGATATATAGATACATGTCTATAATGCTCAAGTGGTACCTTTCCTAATTGGACAAGAATAGTAGTTATAGAGAAAAAATATTAGGGGGCTCGAGGATTGACTATGGATGAAGTGGAGATGTGACGCCCTAGGCTATATTGGGACTAGAGAGGAAAATTTGGCTAGGATAAAATGGTTAATAGGGTTGAACTAGATGCATGCAAATGTATCTCCCTTCATTTTGAGGGAGTCTTGGTTAAATACTATGGATCTTTCAGAGAAGTTGATTATAACATAATAGAGATAAGTGATGCTATGTTGGTTGTGTTGGATACAATTGTTTAATTGTGTGTTGTCTTTGATGTCACAAAAATGTCATATCAGTCATCAGATAGAGTCTACTAAGCTCAGAAGGCCAGCAAGGTAAAGGACAGTGTCTACCAAGCTCAGAAGGTTAGCAAGGCAAAGGATAGAGTCTACCGAGCTCAGAAGGTCAGCAAGGCAAAGGATAGAGTCTACCGAGCTTAGATGGTCAGCAAGGAAAAATGATAGAATCTATTGAACCCAAAAGGTTAGTAAAGAAAACTTGCAGTATCGACTAAGTAAATAGTTCTTACCGAGCTCATTCCGTCATCAAAGGAAATGTGGCAGAAACAGTTCTTAATGAGCTCACTCGGTCATCAAAGGAAATGTGGCAGAAATAGTTCTTACCGAGTAAACTTGGTAGCCAAAGGATTTTAAGGATATTGCAATGTTAATGAAGTCAAGAAGGTTAACTTAGGAAATTTTTGGAAGCAGTATTTACCGAGCAGGGTTGGCTAGTAAAAGATTTCATTATTTTATGAAATAATGTTTATTTATTTAGAGTAATATTTGTAGCTAACCGATGTATGTTTTATTGGTAAATGTAACATGTAAATGGGCTGACTTGACAATCTAAATGGTATAATTAAGAGGTCAAGTTGCAAATTCTAAGTGTGGAGTGGAAGTGTGTGTGGAATTAATGTGATATGAGGACTGATTATTGTGGAAGCAAATTTGAAGGATGATCAGAGATCATTTAGGAGCAGAAAAGCTATATTTGATCAAGGAGGATCTAATGATGCTGAACAGAGACTTGTAGCCAACAAATTTAGTTGCATCTTGTTTAGGTTAATTCATTGTTGCTTTCTAACCATTGTAGCAGTGATATCAAATCTCTTAATAGAGTTGGTTTAACATCCATTTTGTAAATCCTCTAACAAGGTGATAGTTCAGTTGAATTGTTCTAAAGACCTCTAGCAAGGCTGCTCCTAACAAGGTGATTAAATCCTCTAACAAGGTCACACCTAACAGTGTGTATTGTAACCTTCAATAGGGTTGGCTCCAAATAGGGCTCACTTCAGAAGAGTGAAAAATTGGTGACTAGTTACTTGGTGGTTTTTCCCATATTGGGTTTCCATGTTAAATCTAGTCTCTCTTGTGTTCATTTTTGTTTTCAGTTACATGCATGAATGCTTGAAGATAAGTAATAGTTTAATTTACTAAGTTACAACATTTGTTTACTGAGTATCAGTAGTAACTAGATCTTTAAGACGTCTGAGGGATCTATGGATTAATTTTTGTTAGTGACTGATTCACACCCCCACCCCCCCCCTCAGTCACTCTATCTTTAATCCCAAAAGGTTGTGCCACATACACAAGTGGCCTAGGATCAAAGTGCATAATGGACTCATGATTTCCTTGGTTTAGAGGTGACATGTTAATACATCTAATTATTTTATATGTGAAGTAATTATTTTACTATTGGATGTATGACCTAGATATATTAAGTACTAATATGGGGAATGATACAAAGTACATTTTAGAGGGAGCGAAGTCTCACATGGTGATATGCTTAAGACATTGGTTTCACAAGTTATCATGGTCACAATAGTGAATGCCCTAGAAGATGGTGATGCAAGTCAGATTATCATGTTTTCTATTGTAATTGGAGTGATCAATCAAGGGTCAATTGATACTAGGCCATGTAAGATGGGGTTTCCCACATGGTTGAGCTAATGTTATGAGAATGATGCTAGAGGAGGATTAGGGCACAATGTACTAAATGGGAGTACATGATATTGGGCCTAAGCTCAAACTAACAAAAATGTCACCCTAGACCCTAATATCCTCTTTGACTAGTAGGTGCACATGTTTAAGTCATGATATAGTGTTACATGCCACATCAATCCAAAGGTGTCTAGGAAAATCTAGGAGCTATTTGTTTGCAGCTATAGGCCTCTTATTGCAATACATAATGACTAGGTTAGTGGGCTAATAGAGGAGATTAATGATGACATAAAGGTGTTTGACCTTCACGGGATTTAAGGATTAGGGATATTGAGATGAGAAGTAGGGAAAAATGGAAAGTAGTCTTGATGTGTATTACATTGGATTCATCCATACAAACTATCAGTTGATTGGTAGATCAATTTATCATATTGTGTGTTATATGCCATCATAGGTTAGGAGTTCATTTGGAATCATGCATGATGTAGTGCCAGATGAATTTCCACACCCATTAGTCACATGAGAGGTGGGTTCACACTATGGGATGTGGGAAAATCTATGGGGAACACTCCATTCTTGGCAAGGGATGGCAGTAGTGCCCTAGGGAAAGGAAGGATGGAGTGGATGACACATGAATGGATGTAACGTTGAAGTTTTTGGTCATATGTGACATTTAATTATTGATTCTTAAATGCTGTCAAGTTGACTCGTTGAGTGGACACTGGACACGTGTCATGATTTTGGATTTTTTGTGATAAAATTTGGTTTTATTTCCCCTTGGCCCAAAATGCATCATACATTATTAATATATGATCATCAAATGATTGCCGCTAAAAATATTTTATTTACATAAAGTCATTTTAAAAAACCTTTTCTAAAATCTACAATGTATGATATTTTACTCTATAAAATTGAATATAGAAAAATAATATAATAATAAATATTATTAAAAATTTATTTCAAAATTAGAAATATAGCTTCTAAAAAACAATTTAATTAATAATGAAACTTCTTTAAAGATTTGTAATAGAAATATTTTAAAAATAAATTGAAAAAATAAATAAATTTATTTTAATTGTATCGTGATTCATTTTTAAAATAAATATATGATAAGTTTAATTAAAATTAATGATAAAAATATGTATTCAACAATATTACGATTACATATAGCTTTTAATAATATAGACTAATATAACCTTTATATATTAGTAGTAGATTATATGATATTAAAATCAATTCTTGTTTTATGGTATATTTTTATTAGGTAAAAATACTCATTATATCATCAAATAAAATATTAAATTTAAGAATATATAACATGTTCCCTATGATACGTGTCTTATTTTCAGGGGACATTTGCAAAAAAGAGTTAAGCATTCCCCAAATCAGCCTAAAATACACCTTGGTTCATTGATCTATGTTGAACAATTGGTCATTTCCTCTTTGGTAGTCAATATCAGATGTTGCATGTCCTATTCACTTTTTCTGTATTGTTTATACATGTCCATATAATATACATTTGTACTGAATGCCTCTTGGCAAATTAATTCGGAATGCTCATTCATCCATTATACATGTCACAAGGTATGAAAGGCTTAAAAGAATATACATATGTAAAAATAGAAATACATCATCCTCTTCGGATCCATGATACACGTGCAATAAAATAAATGAAATCATTCACCATACATGATACATCCATAATGATAAAAAAACCATCATAAAATCTAACCATCCATCATAATAATCTAGGAACAGAATGAAGGTAAATGCCAACCAAGAAAGCTCTAGCCATGGTGACCATGGATGGATCTCAATGGTAAGAGTAAAAAGCACTACCACCCGATCGCGTGGAACCTAAATAGTCCACTCCCACTACACTGAGGAGATAATCTCAAGTCCCAAACAAGATATCAAAACACAAAATATAGATAATCTCTAATTCTAGGAAATCCTAAAAGTACACTAACTCAAAGGTTCCAACATAGATAGACATCTAGACCCAGAGGCACACAAAGACACGTAGGAAACCTACTATGCAAGTGGGAAAGTGTCATCACATGAATCACATTGGAAGTTACCCAAGAAATCCCTCAGGAATCTTGGGTCCCCAGTAATCTTGTGGCCACTAGTATCCTCTCATACTGACGAGGCATACTATGGAATGCAAGGTCACAACCAAGCATTCTCTCTACTCCATCCTAGTCTGTACTAGCACTCAAGGCATGGGAGAGAACATACAGTTATCTTATTAGGTTCATTTAAGTCAGTATTTAGGTGAGATGTTTTCACTTATTAAAAAAAACAACTTAGAATGAGTCATTCCCAGAGCCACTTTGAGTCTCTCATCCCTCATTGCAAGCCACTTCCCGAAACTACACATAGATAACCTACCCTAGGCTCATGAAATCACAAATCACAAAATCACCTCAGCCCTATACAAGCAATTGGAAATCATCAAATGATAATCACAATGATCACAACAGTTCTTTATTAGCAACTGAAGGCATCAATGATAAATTACAATATCCAATGGTTCTCCAATGAGAAACCAGAAAGAATCCCAATAATAGATCACAAAATTGATCGAAGACTCTATAATGGTCAAGTTAGAACATGTCACAACATGACATCATAAAAAAAAATCACTTAAAACACCTCAGTCCTCTCAAGAAGCCGAAAAACAATAACAACCAGTAAACACATCCATCATAGAGCATATCAACACATGACCATGGTTGGATTTAGATAGATCAAGAATAGATCATCATATCATCACATTCACATAACCCCTGAGCATCTAGTAAACATCCTAAACTGGTCAACACTCTAGGACCACCCAAACCCCAAACACAACCAATATATAGAAAACATCATAGTTTCATAGTAGGTTTGATTTGAAGGTATATTAAAAACTGGTCGTACTTCTGGAATTTGATTGTGTTGTAAGTTTTTTGCATCAACGTTTCGGATCACACACAGTGATCCATCATCAGGATGAAGAGCAAGAGAAAAATAATAATTATTATTTTTCTCTTGCTCTTCATCCTGATGATGGATCACTGTGTGTGATCCGAAACGTTGATGCAAAAAACTTACAACACAATCAAATTCCAGAAGTACGACCAGTTTTTACTAATGGATTGTGGAAAACAAATGACACTCATTGAAGGTATATTATCGAGTTGAAAGTAAGGACCTAGTTTTCAATTAACATATGTTTCAAGTAATTAAGTTTCATAGTTTGGGTTTGTTTTCAGAATACACAATAGGGTTTAAGTTGAACTTTTCAATTTGTGTTCCAATGTACATTTCTAATGCAAAGGTTCCCCACTATTACCCTTATAATTTAATCCAATTATTTAATCATAAATATAAAGTTACTCTTAGATTAAAGGTCAAATTCCCTAAATTAATCTGGAATGATCTTTATTTTATTAAATTATAAAGGCTAGCCATTAATCATTTTAAATAAAATAACTACGATTTTATTAAAATCAATATTTTAATCCTCAATATAATCATCTATTTGCAATAAAATATTATTTGAAACATATTTAATTAAATTGATTAAAATTTTATTTATATATATATATATATATATATATATATATATATATAACATTTATTATTGATTTATCAATTTGTAAAATATTATAAAATTATAATAGTAAAAATATTAATAACATAAATTAAATTTAATTAAAACTTATAAAAATTAAATGCAATTTATATTATTAAAAATTTAAATCACCACCAAATTAAATTATTTTGAAATGGCATGCATTAGTTTTTTAAAAAAAATATATATATAGACAAGCAATTTTAATCGCTATCCTGCAGTCTTAACTGGGATGCTGGGACTGTTGTCGCAGTCGTCCTGCATTAGCAGGTACGACTACATTAGTAGTCGCCTACTGTACGCAGAGACATGTGACAGGGGGGGTAGGGGGTGGTTTAATCCACCCCTCCCCATTAATAATTAATTATTATATTTTTTTATAATTTTTTTTTGAACAATTACTATATATATTTATTACTTAAGACATTTTTTCCCAATAGCATTTATATATATATATATGTATATATATATGTATATATATATGTATATATGTGTGTGTGTATATATATATATGTATATATATATACATATATATATACATATATATATATATATGTATATATATAAATATACATATATATATACATATATATATATATATATAATTCTAAAATTGAATGGTTGGAATCCATATTATATTCATTGATAGTGATGGAAATTTAAATTATATGTATATATATATATGTATATATATATATGTATATGTACATATGTATATATATATGTATATATACACACACACACATATATACATATATATATACATATATATATATATACACACACACACACATATATATACACATATATACATATATATATACATATATATATATATACATATATATATACATATATATATATATACATATATATATACATATATATATATATATATATACATACATATATATATATATATATATATATATATATATACATACATATATATATATATATATATATATATATATGCATATAATTTAAATTTCCATCACTATCAATGAATATAATATGGATTCCAACCATTCAATTTTAGAATTTTAGTCTTAGATTCAACCCTTCTTGTTTAAATCCTATGTTCTTTGATTTAGAAACTCAAGATTTTTCTGACCTCTTTTCTAATCCCTACTCGTATAGAAGATTAATTGACAAGCATATGTTAATTTTCAATATTTGGAATGTTTAAACTTTCATCACAGAGAATCTACAGCCACGAAGAAGACAAGAAGTAGGAAAAATGCGTAATTAATTAGTGATCACAAGACCCTACCTAATCTTGATGCTAATTTGAAAACTTTGAAAAACTGTGAGAGAATTCGCTCCTTTCAATAACTTTCCTAAAATTCTCCTTCTGAAATTCCTTGCCAAAAGATGTCTCCCAAAATTCCTGTCTCCACAATTCTTTCCCAAATTTGCGCTCCTCAAAAATGAACCCCCCAAGTTGTGATAAGGAGTTTTATCCTCAAATCAGGGCATTAATTGTGCGTTCACCCGAGAGGACTCCTTGGTTAACCGAGTTAACTCTAAAATTAACTTGTATTAATCTTTGCTTTATCTTTTAATGCACATTAAATGAATTATTAAATAACTTAATTTAGTTTTCCTCTTGACTTTTATTTTAATCTTTATTACTTTTGAACCCATGTGCACTTTATGAAATTAAAATAACATTATTATTTCCACTTATTTTATCTTTTAATTAATTTCTTTTATTTTCAACTCATGCTCGCATCATGCGATCTAGAAACTTTAATAATTTAATATCTTTCAACTTTTAATTTATTTTAGAAACTTAATTGATAAAATATTTAATTAACTTAAATAACAATACTATTTAGCATTTATTTAAAAATGAACTCTAAATATATTATTATTAAAGTAAATAAATATTATCATGTTCTAAATTTATCCTTGAACTTTTATCTCCAAATTCAATTCTTTATATAATTAATTTCTCAATTAATTAAATATTAAAATATCATAATAATCTTCTATTAAATTAAATCATTAATTAATCTTTTAATTAAACTTAATTAATAGAAAAATACACCAAAGACTCATAAAGACAACATACAAAAACCCAACATAGCAAAACACATACTAAATCAACAAAGGGTTATAATCATAAAATTACATCATTTGATGCATTCGGAGGGTACTTAACTCAGATACTTGTCCTAATTATCAATTAGGACAAATGGCTAAAGGGTTTAGGATTTGGACTTAAGAGTTTATCTCCCCTCTCTTACGCTCATCCTGGCAATTTAGGGAAGTCGATACCCGGTACCTTCAACCTGCATAACATCCACACATGTATAGACACAATATTCTAAGCTAAACAGACAATGGCAAGAAGTGGTGCATCGTGTAGATTCTGACTAGTAGATGACTACGAATCCCTTCCTTAACCACATCAGAAACACCATACATAAAGAAAACAAACACACACACCATACACATGCAGTATGGGGTAAGTATCCATAAGAAAGCACATGTGATAATAAACCATCTAACTAATCATCATCGATAACTAAAAACATTGAATAATCATCATACATGAATATAGAGTACCAAGTAATCTCATCATATAATCAACTAAGTCTAAAATAATATCTGAAAATCTAAAAGTAATACTACTAAATATCAAGTATAAAACTGGCCTAAAAGAGTTTGGCAAGGATAAATGAAATGCGACTTAGGGGCAGGCACTACATTATGGGTTACATTTTTGGAGGAGTTTGAAAATAAAATTCGTGTTCCTAAATTTGGCCCAAAAACACTTTGAACCATTGATCTTTTTTATCTAATGAAACAAGCTTGCTAAATTTTTAATACTTCTCTTCATAAAATTATAATTTACATTTTGAATATGGACCAATTCTATAACCATAGGTATTGTTGAGTTGTTGTTTTACAAGATGCTTAACGATAGGAATCCTTTCGAGCTCCTCTCTTGAAAAGATGATCTTGTATCAACTCCAAGGTTTCAGGTGATCTTGCAAACTACTAGAATCTACTTGTTTGAAGATAAATGTTTTTGTTCACAAGTAGGCCTTTACTGGTTCAAACCAATTTCAGATAAGATGATCAATATGCTTGTTGTTTCAAAATTAACCACACAAAAAAAAGATATACATTTTTGGGTATTATCTATTTTTGAAAATGAATGCATTCTAACAATGCAACTAAATTATTTCCTAATTTAACCAAGGGTTAACAAAGCAAATAATGAAGATAAAGTAATGAGAAATGAAAGAAAATAGCATAAAAGGAGAATTCCTAATAGACATAAACCATGGTAACAACACGTTTGCATTTTAAATCATTGAAAATATATGGTAGGAAACCAATGGAAGTAGGAGCAACACTTCCTCAAATCCACTGATACAATTGTCGATGGAAACTTAGTAAAACTAAAAAATGTTTCAATTCTTATCAAACCGTAAGGCCATGAAAGGTGTGCTCATGTGAGATGAGAAGCTATGTAGGAACAATAGGTTGATCTCTTCTCCAACTCTATAAATCAGAAAAATTTTCAACACGTGACAAACAATAGAACTAAAAATATTGCACGATCAAATCAACAAAACAAAAGTATTGGCTCCATTATTATCATGAACAAGAATCTACAAAAATAACACACTCTGGTAAGAATAACTAAACTTAGAATGAGAGCACCAAAAGAATATATTATAGCATCAAAATAAAAACTTTGAATACATGTTGTAACATTCCTAAATTTATAAGAAATCATCTCCTTAATTTGTGTTAAGAGCGAGAGATCTCTTCATACAAAAATATGCTTAAAACTAATAAAACAAATCTATTTATTTACAAACTGACTCTCTAAATGGGGCTAAAATAGGAATCCATCCTTACTTATATCAATAAATGGGTGCATGAGCCTTTACATCTCTTAAAAAAAAGAATGAAGTAGTAGATAAGAAGAAGGAAGCTACAAGAGGATCTGGGAATCACTAGAAGCCCTAAAAATGGAAGCTTGGCCTTCTGTGAATGTTTCAACGAGTTAAACTATCGTTAGACTACATTTTTAGTGCATGGAAAGATCTAAATTTGGAACTCAAAGTTAATTGTCATTGCACCTCTGAAATAGTGCACCTCAAAGGCAGCATGCTTGTGCTCTTAGGTAGAAGGTTCAAAAAATCCAAAATTTACCAAGTGTCAAAACTAAATTTCTAGCTATTGGGTCTTCTTCCCCTTTATAACAGAGCAATGTTTGGATGTTTTCTCTTGAATTTCTCTATAATATCCATCAAAGATTCTAACAAATATGAAGCCTCATATTTATGCCTGACTATTTTTCGATAATTACTGATATCCATTTGAGTTCCTGCAAAATCATCAAGTCTACCATCAATGCTCAACAATACCTCTTCAGTCTTGAATGCTTGCATGATATCTTCATAAAATAAAGTATACTTGAATTTTATTTGAAATATTTCAACTACTACTTGTACTAACTTGAGCTTCATCTTTGACTTATCTTCAAAAATCTAAAGGGGAATGACATCTTAATATTGTTAGAGAAAAAGGTTAATTTAATTTAATTTATTAAATTACCTTTTCTCCCTTCTTAAGATTTCTCCTTTATGTTTTTTTGCACTCACATTTAATAATTACTTAGTAATTATTAAATGGATTTTACCTCTTAGGGCTTCCCTTTTAGGGTTTTGATCTCCTTCATAAGGATTGATCGATTGCAATTTCATTCATTTTTGTTTTGAACAAGTAAATTCAATCTTCTTGATTATCAAGAAAATACTTCAAAAATATTTGTGCAAATAGGGGGGTCTCTAAAAATTAGAGCTCTTTGAGTTCGAAGGAACATCATGGTTGGATTCAGAAGACGTAAAACCCCTATCTTTATATAAAATTTATCCAATTTGGACACAGTTGACTGGTAAGGCAAAAAAAATTCTCCTAGTTTTGGACACACTTCTCGAATGAATGATTTTTTTTTTAATTTAAAAAAATTAATCAAAAATTAAAAACAAATCTTTTTAAAAAAAGAAATGGGTGTTGCTTTAAACTTTTGAATTATTAAAAAAAAAAAGTGCTTTCTTTTTTAAAACAAAAATCATGTGAGGCTGCATCATCAAAGTACATCTACATCAGCAAGTATGTAGGTATTGATAGACCTGTATAGATGCTAATGTCAACAAGGAACATGTGCTGACATCATCTTTGATTTGTGTTGTTCTAAAGAACCTTTTGGGTTTTTCACTCTAACTTAAGCATATAGAGGTGGTTTTTGGATCTGAAAGAAACGTGAAAAATTTGATCTAGAGACAAAGATGATGGTGAAGGCAGTCTTTCAATTTTTTGTTGAAGAAGGAGACTATTGAGAACACATTGATACAAGTATGATCAATATGTTTTAATCATTGTTTTTTCACTAATGTCAAACCTGCTATTTGCTGGTAAGACAACTACTTACAAGATTTAAGTACTATCACTTATTTGATTGATGAAGAGGATTTGATCAAAAGATGTAACAATAGCACCTAAATGAAAGGTTGAGTTAAATGTAATGTAAAGGAGTACAAGAATAAGCTAAGATAATGATAACATGATGTATTGATAATATACTTAAGGTTACAAAGGCTACTTACACTAAGCAAGTTTAGAAGAACAAGTTAAACAAATTTTGTCTACCAAGCTTGTGGATAGTAGGTGCCAAGCAAAGCCGAGGAAAATAGTGGATGCTGAGTAAAGTTTAGTTGATGCTGAGCACCAGTAAACTTTAGTTCATGTTGAGTGATTCTATAAAGGATTCTGAGCAATGCAGTATGTGCTGAGCATTAGAAGAAAGTTCTTGCCAAGTGGTTGCATCATTTGAAAGATCATGAATTCAATGGATCTAAGCTGATAGGTTTGTTTTCTTGGATTGTGTGAACCAAGTGGAAGATAAGATTGATGAGCAGGTGGCATATAATTCAAGGTAAACTATTTTGAGGTGAATTGAAAGAGGATTGAAGGAGAAGTTTATAGAAGAGATATAAAATATGGGGTAGATTCATTGAATCCTACCTAATCTATCCCAAACCTAAATTAGAAGATGGAGAATTAATGACAAAAGATTATAATTTCCTATTTATAGGGATGGATGGTTAGAAGCAAGGGTTGTCATGTGTGAGAACCTAAGGAAGACAAGAACTCAAGGGAATTCCTTCATCAAGTAACCTAAGAGAAGAGTCTACATTGGCATGTTAAGCAAGAAGGCTTAAGGGTATGAATGCTTGAAGTGTAAGCAAGCTATAAGTTGTAAGTTGTTATTAGATCAAGCCTTACTCTTACTCTCTAATAATTGTATCAGTCTAGGGTAGATCCTTTGGATTAAGATTGACCTGACATCCATTTATAAATCTTTTAACCGGGTGACATTTCAAGTAAATGGTCTAAAGTATTTCAATAAGGCTCACTCCTAATAGGGTGATTGCAATTCTTTAGCAAGGTCACATTAAACAATGTGTATTGTAACATTTAACAGGGTTGGCTTTTCGCAAGACATCACTTCAAAAGAGTGAAAAAGAGTAGCATGTTACTGGTAGGTTATCCCAAATTGGGTTTCCATGTAAATCATTGTGTCAAATGTATTACTAAATCTATTATGTTTCATGTTTACATTTCTACAAATTGATTTGATAGTACCCTATAAGTATTAAGTGATTGCATAATCGTATGGATGCATGCATGATAATAAATGGTTTATGGGTTTACTAAGATATGAAAAGTTTTATTTATACATCTAAACCTTGGATAAATAATTCATCCCCCCCCCCAGTTATTCTAAAGTATTCCAACAATTGGTATCAGAGCCATCTACTTAAGAGGACTAGCTTGAAGGTACTAGAAGCACAAAGATCAAGATGTCAAAAAGAGAAGTACCCAATCTTAATGGAGATAAATTTACTACATGGAAAATTTTTATGAAGCTATACCTTGGAGGACTTGGAGATCATGCACAATCTACTAGTACTACTAAGCATGTTGATCCTTCTAGAGCCCCAACAACTAAGGATATGAAAAATAAGAAAGAACACAACCAAGCAATGTTGGAGATTGCCCCTGCCCTAAGCTATGTCAAATTTGATGATATAAAAGGTCTTGATAGTGCAAAGAACATGTGGGATGCCTTAACCACCATCTATAGAGGAGACACTAATGTTCTCAGAGCTAAAGCTAAAAGTCTCAGAGGTAAGTTTGATGATATGAGAATGGAAGAAAGTGAAATTATTGCTCAATATGTCACAAGGATAAAAGAATTTTTTAATGCAATAAGAGGAGTTATTGGCACAATAGATAATGATGCTATACTAAGAAAAGTTTTAAGAACACTTCTATACATATAGGCTATTAGAGTTTTTGTAATTCAAGAACTGAGATGTATACTAGGGAATAATCTATCACTTCAAGGTCTGCTAGGTAGGCTCACTACTTTTGAGCTATCAAACTTTTATAATTAAAAGCCTAAAAATATTTAATCTACTTTCAAAGCTAAGCTATCATTGAAGGAACTTGATGAGAAGAAGAAGAAGAAGAAAAATATAAAGTATGTGTCCAATGAAATTGATACTGATAAGGAGGATGTAGAACAACTTGAAGCACTACTAGCAAGAAGATTCCATAGAGGTAAAGGCAAGTTCAAAGGTAAATTACCTATCATTTTTTTCAATTGCAATGAGGTTGGTCATATTTTTGCTAGATGTCCAAAGAAGAAGAATTATAGAGGTGGTGACAAGTACAAAAGTAGAAGAGATGAGGACAATAAGGGCTACAAAGACAAGGCAAACAGTCATGCTACATTGCTAAAGAGGAAACAAAAGATAAATTTGATGAACATGATGATGAAGTGGTGTATGTTGCAATGAAGGATGAATCTAATGAAGATGAGGCAAATGCACTTGTGACTTGTGTGAACAAGAATGACAGATGGATCATTGACAGTGGGTGTTCACATCACATGACTGGAGACAAAAGTAAGTTCATTGTCTTGAATTGTTATGATGGAAATAGTGTAAGATTTGGTAGTTTGATAAAAGGAAAGGGTTCTATCAAACTCACATATAAGATTTTATGTGAAAATGATTACTTTGTTGAAGGATTTAACTATAATTTTTTGAGTGTGTCACAACTAAATAATTCAATATGTAAGGTTGAGTTTGAAAACAACATTGCTAAAATATATGGCACAAATATAAAATTGATTGGAAAGGGTGATTAGACTAGGAGCAATCTATCCTACCTTGACATAGATGATGCTAGTTGTATAGTTGTAAAATTTGATGATGTGTGGCTATGGCACAAAATTTTATGTCATGTTAATTTTGACAACTTGGTTAGTATTAGTAACATGAGAAAAATTAGAGGCCTGCCTAAGTTGAAGAAGCCTGATAACAAATGTACAGACAATGTCAGTTAGGCAAAATGACAAAGTCAAGTTTTAAGAGTAAAACTTATACCTCTAAATAAATACTAGAAATTTTTCATACTAACTTATGTGGACCAATTGAAGTGCAAATCTATAAAGGAGATAAGTACATTATGCTATTTGTTGATGATTATTCTAGAATCATGACAGTTATGTTTCTGAAACATAAATCTAATGCTTTCCAAATGTTTAAGTGGTACTTAACAAGAATTGAGAAGGAAACAGGTAAAAGTTTGAAATGTTTGAGATCTGACAGAGGAGGAGAATTTACATCAAATGAGTTTGAGATGTTTTTTAATGATAGAGGAATCAAAAGAAAGACATCTTCCCCTAGAACACCTCCACAAAATGGAATTACTAAAAGGAGGAATAGGTCTATAATGGAATGTGCTAGAACACTCATGATGGAGAAAAATGCTACTTTTAAATACTAGAGAGAAGCTATAAGTAAAACTACCTATACCTTGAATTGTGTACAAGTCAAGAAAGGTACTCATTCAACACCTTTTGAACTATGGTATGGATACTCATCCAATGTAAAATATTTTAAAGTATTTGGAAGCAAATGCTATATTCTCAAAGACTTCAAGAATGGTAAACTAGATGTAAAAATTAAATAAGGTATATTCCTAGGATATTCCATAAGAAGTAAAGCTTATAAATGTTTAAATACTAACACTAACAAAGTTGTGGAGAGTGCAAATATAAATTTTGATAAATATATAGTAGTATACGAGGCCGAACCTATGAAAGAACTAGAAGAATACAAATCATTTGTATACTTCTACAAAGGTATGCCTATTGAAGAAGATGCTACAAATCAAACTACAAACCAACAACAAGTTTCAGTGACTACCAAGTCACATACTATGAATGTTGAGTTGCATTTAGGAATAGAACTACATTTAGATGCCAAGTTACATAATGAAGTTGAAGCACATTCTGATTCTGAGATTAGTGTACATGAAAGAGATGCCGAGTTACCTAAAAAAGATGTACATAATGACTCTGAAGTTGAAAGACCAAATGAAGAAATTAGAGCTGAAACAAGATTGTCCAAATATTTCAAGAGACATTATCTTGCTATAGAAATCACTAGAGATAAAGATGCTAGACCAATGAAAATGAAAAAAATGAGAAATGATGCATGTTTATTAAGCATGAAAGAACCTAAATTTGTAAGAGATGCCTTAGAAGATGTGGATTGGAGTAAATCCATGAAAGAAGAGATTGAACAAATTGAGAAAAACAAAACATGGACTCTAGTTCCTAGACCAGAAGACAAAAATGTGATTGGGACCAAGTGGGTTTTCAAAAATAAGCTAGATGAAAATGGTGAAGTCACAAAGAATAAGGAAAGATTAGTTTGTAAAGGATATGCACAAGAAGGAGGAATTGACTATGGACAGACATTTTCTGCTATTGTTAGATTGGAAGGAGTAAGAACTCTACTTACTTATTCTTCATACAAAGGCTTCAAAGTTTATTAAATGGATGTTAAATCTACATTTCTGAATAGCATATTAGAGAAATAAGTTTACAGAGAATAATCAAAAGGATTTGTTGATGTTAACAATAAGAACATGGTATGTAGATTACCCAAAGCTCTATATGGTTTGAAACAAGCACCAAGAGCATGGTATGAGAGACTTCATAAGTATCTTGTGAAGATTGAATTTAAAGTTTAATAAATAAAGATCATTATTGTAGCGTTGTATACTTCTTGATGAAGTTCAATCAACTAAGATCTTTATTGCAAGGCTGTGGGAAGAGCAAGACTAACACTGAGTGCATTTATCTTATTCTTTCTATTGCACCAAATATGCTTTGGGTAATAGTGTAGAAACCAAAATTTGTCCAAAACCCATTTCGTGACCAATTAAATAAATATTCATTATTTATTTAATTCCCCTACCTTTAATTAAATAAATTTGTATTTATTTTAATTACGTTTGCCTTACCTTGATTTAAATAAACTAAGGTTTATTTAAATCTTAACCTATTCCACTTGCATCTAATCCCTTTCACTTTAATTAAGTATGCCATTTACTTAATTAATTCCCTCCTAATCCCACTAGGAATTAAATATTGCATTTAATCCTATTTGAGCACATGGCTCCTACATTTAACCCTCACCTAACCTCACTAGCCTAATTAACCCATCTTGCTAAACCTACCCACTTCCTAATCATGCTTTCTTTTCCTAATCATCCTAGCTAATCACCTCTTAATCATAAGTGTGTTCTCACACATGTGTGAGGAATCCTCACACATGTGTGAGAGATGTTCACACTTTCCTCATCCCTCATATTTTGCATGCCTCTTGCACACTTGTCCTCTTGCATGAGAATCAAGTTGTCTCACACATGTGTGAGAAGCCATGCTTCTCAAACCTCATTGATCATGTCACTTTCAAAGGTGTCTCACACATGTGTGAGAAAACATGATCTTACACACCTCTTACACCTGTCATTGACATGTCACCTTCAAAGGTTGCTCACACATGTGTGAGCATATTGCCCCCTTTGAATGGTCAAAACCCTAATCCATGTAGAGTCTACTTGTCCTCCACCTCATTGACACCTCATTGATCTTGAGAGATCCTAGCCATCCATCTTGCAATCAATCTTAACCATCTGTTGCATCCAGTTTCCTATAAAAGGAGAGCCCTCTCCTCATTTTCAACATCTACTATCTACCTCATTGTTATGCTGCTGGATTTGTGAGCAACCACATCCCACAACAATGAAATCATCTACACTTGATGATTTCATGAGGTTTGCATTAGTAGTTTGAGTCATTGTAATTTCATGTTGTCTTTGTGTTACATGTCTTCTTTCATATTTTGAGGTTTTCCATGATAATGTAGGAATGTACATTAGTTGCTTGATGTTTATTCCTTAGTTACATTTTTATGCAACACAAATAGATTTTACATGTCATACTTTGAGGTTCTTTGTGATCATTTGACTCAAGATAAAGCTAAGCGCTCTCAATTGGATTCTCTCATAGGCTCATAGGCTCATGCATTAGTAGCTTGGTCATCTTTAGGGATGAAGGAGAAGACTCAGAAATGCCATTCTATAGAGTCTTAGATTGATTCTAGCACTCACAATTCATCAGGGCTACCTCCTCCTAAGGGGGGTTAACCAAAGCCAGAAAGAATGAAGTGTTCTTATTGTAATAATCCTAATCATGATGAGTCACATTGCTATGAGAAGAAGCTAGATGGCTATGCCAAATAGGTTTTAGATTTGATAACTGTCCTTCAGAAGAGCAACATTGATATTCCTTCTACTTCTCATAGATCTTCATCATCATCATCATTTCAGTTAGATGATAAAGATATAGGAAAGGGTCATGCACTATGTATAACTACTACTCCACTATTGCTGACATGCTCCCAAAAACAAATCAACTTGGACACTACCCTTATCTCTCCTTTCTAATGTCATATTAAGAGTAACCTCTAGGTGGTCTTAATCTAATGGACCTACAATTCCATGCAAATATCCTCTTAGTAGCTCATTTTCTTTTTGCAACTTTATTAATTAACTCTCATTATCATCAAACTATCTAAACACCTCCCTAAAAAATTCTCCTTACAAATTTTAAGCTTTATTAAAGATGTAAATAAAGGCACACACTTGGGATAGGTGCACAGGTGCACACCTTTCTTTGGTGAACTTAGTGTGTGCAGGATGTTTGGTTCAACTCTATAGGTGCAGAGGTGCACTTGTGATTTTTCTGCAAGAGGAAATGAATAAGGGGAGGGGTGGTCCTAGGTATTTATAGTCCTGGGACCATGCACACCTTTGGGATGTGAACACTTTTTTAGGTGTGCACCTCCAAAGGATGTGCATGTGTGCTATTACACACTTTTACCTCTTAATCACTTTTTAGGTCAAAAATACTCAAATCTAACAACTAGGGTTTTCAAGTAGGGTTCTAGGAAAGACATAGACTCTAAGTAGAGTCTCAAAAATGACCCAGACCCTAGACTAGGGGTCTGGGAAAGAAAAAAAATTAAAAAATTACTAGGGGGTACCCATTTTTGGGAGAAATGGGGTGTGCAATTTGAAACCACAAAAAATGCCCAACAAAAGGAAAGAAATGACAAAGGCATTACTTCATCAATAAAAATCCTTCCAACATATGTCAAATACCAACTAAATCCTAAATACTCCAAGCATATTTTATGTTGCTTCATGGTCAAAACCTTAGAATCTTGAATCTTCAAGTTTAGTGTGTGTTCAATGTATTCATTTCCTTTGATATATTAGAATGTAATCTATCATGAGCTTCTAATAACTTCAAAACAATCTTCCACTCTGTCATTCCATTCATTAGGAATCCTCAAAAACCTGTTTATCAATCACTTATCTAACTAGATGAGAGGATCAATTCCAAGGGCTCTTAATGGGTTATCATTTTTCATTTGAAGTCCTGGATAATCATCTAAATTTTTATTCATGTAGCTTGCATGTCACCATTTGATTCTTCCATGAAGCAATTATTTTAGATACTAGATAGCAATTACGGAGTGTATATCCCTATTGTCAGATTACCCTTTTCAGACTTGTTTGGAATCTTTATTTCTTAACAAAATCTTTCCTTTTTTATTTTCTTTCTATACCTTGACCATGCTTAGATTTTGTAACCAAGGCATTGGTGTCATTTTTATAGTCATTCTTTAGTTGATATCCCTTGTGTTCCTCTTTTAAGAACTTTATGACAACTTTCACACCAAACAATGACCTTAGCAATTCCTTTGAAAAGAGGTTTTGTTTAAACTAGTAGGCTATGGACAATCCCTTGCTACCATCGACCCTACATTGAAAATAATAAGATAGTTGATCTTTAAATTTGTAAAGTGTTGAGAACTGTTGATATACAATTTTGAATTCAAGACTAAAAGTCCTCTATTACTACAATAAATATTCATTTGTCAGTTGGTACAACAAACAAAGTCATCTAAATATTTTGACAAATAAATAGCTCTTTCCAAAAGTCAAACTGAAAAGGAAAATGTTTCATGAAATTTGTCAAGATAAAATCTTCATTGCACCTAACCCCCAAACTAACACAACTTCAAAGGAAAACACATAACTAAAAGCAAACACACTTATAGAAATAAACACATGACTAAAAGAAAACACACTTGTAGAAAAAAAAAAAAAAAAACGCATAGGAAAAGGGAAATTTTTATTTTTATTTTGTTTTATTATTATTTTTGAGATGTTTTCCACTTTTAGACCTCAAAGTAATGTTTCAAGAACTACCCATTGACTAGAAATGGAACCAATTCCCCTTGTAAGGAACTCAACCTAAAAATATTTTCTCCCAGAATTTTTGCAATTTGATAAGGATCAATGTACAAGCATTGAAAGTTAGTGTGGTTGTGCAACTTTTCTTTTTCCTTGTCCAACAAAATAACAAGGTTAGATATCTTGAAAGATTTAAATATTGTGGCTTGTTTGTTGAACCACCTTTTAACAGCAGTCTGATGTTTTTCTGTATGCTATAAATAAACTATTTGTTTCTCATCCATCTCCAAGAGATTCATTAGTCTAATCTGAACCCTATTAGCATCTTGAGCATACCCACTCATGAATTTCAAAATAGGAATCCTAAGTTTAAGTGGGAATACTACCTCTTGTTTGTATATGAGTAGGTATGGGGATGTTCCCAAAGCATTCTTGACCCTAACTTAGTCTCTTCATAATACATATTTGAGTTGAGTATTTCAATCTTTACAATTTTCTTTCAATATACATATTATTACAGTGATCAAGTTCTTATTTGTAGATATGACCACACCATTTCCTTACAGGTAGTAATTTGAAGAGAACTTGATTATAACCTGATTATCCAATGCCCACTAGCTAAGGAAAATTGATGCAAAGGCTGATCCATTATCACAAACTAGAAAGAATGGCATCCCAAATCTAGTAACAATATATTCTTCCAAGAAATCTATAACCACCTTTGCCATGCAATTTCTAAAAGTATCATATTCTATCCAATGGGTGCAATAATATGTATTTGTGAGAATGAATATATGTCCTATCAATGATGGTGGTTTTATTGGACCAATAAAGTTTAGCCCCCACTTTGCAAAAGGGCATACCTCAAAATCTAGTTGTAATGGCATCACTGGATGTCTCTCTCTATTAGAATTAGATTGACAAATGTGGCAAGTGCATACATGTTCAAAAGTATCCTTAGATTGTAGGCCAAAAATAGTCAAATCTTAGGATCATATGGGCCATGTCTTTTGCTGATCCATGTTTTGTACCATACATATCATTAAGCTTCTCCAAAACCTCTTTTACTTCTTGTCCCAAACACTTTAGGTAGATGCCTTTGTAGTTCCTTTTATATGGTTTCCTATTTTCAAACATGCAAGATTCACACTTCATCTTAAGATCTTTGCACTAGGAACTGTTCATCCAATTGGGGTATTGATTTTGTAAAAGATAGTAAAAAAATATCTTGATACCAAACATCTGTAATTATACCTTGATCAGTATCAACTTGAGATAGTATAATCTTTTTTTGTTGATCTTCTATGCTAACTTCATCATCAAACCTGAATTGATGCTAATTTTTTATCTCATTGTTAGATATCATCTTTGTTAATCCTTGTCCTCTTACTAACTTGATTGGTTCAATCTATAGATCAAACTATTGTACTATCACCATCCATTTTCCTTATCTTTTGGCCAACTCATTTTGCATTAGTAATGTCTTAACTATAGAATCAGTTACAATTGCATACACCTTATTCCTTAGTATATAATGATGAAATTTCTTTACTACCTTTATTAGAGAAAAATACTCTTTAATAAGATTAGAATAGTTCAACTTTGTGTTCTTTAAAGGATAACTCATGAAAGTAATAGGCCTTTCATCCTCTTTACTTTTCTTCTATCTAAGAATTCCAACACATGAATTTTCTAAAGCAAAAGGGTATATTTTAAATGGAAGCTCATATTCTGGATTGACAAGCAATGTTGTTGTTGAAATAGCCACTTTGATTTCTAGAACCCATTATATTTTCACTTCTTTCTTGAGAAAATCATTAAGAGGATGAACTATCTCAACAAATCCACTTATAAATTTTGACACAAAATTTATCTTGCTGAAGAAAGATTCGAGTTCTTTATGACTGTGTGGAAGTGACAAATTTACAATAGCTTCAATTCTCTTAGGATTAATGGAGATTATGGCTTTAGAGATAATATGACCTAGGAGCTTTCCTTTAGTGACCCCAAATGAATACTTCTTGGGATTAAGTGATATGGCATATTTTTGACATCTATTGAACACTTGTCTTAAATTAGAAATGTGAGTGCTTCAATCCTTTGAAAAGATAATTAAGTAATCTATGTAGATAACTATACATTTATTTATAAGTCCCTTGGAAGCTTTGTCCATGGCTCATTGGAATGTAGCTCTTGCATTGATCAACCCAAAGGGCATTCTTCTATAAGAAAAAATCCCTCATTTTTTTGTGAAAGAAATCTTTAGTCTATCTTCTTCATCAACCATCACTTGATTATATCTAGAATATCCATCTAAGAAAGGCATGATTTTTTATCCATTAACAATTTTAGTAATACTTCATCAAGTGAAGGAAGAGGGTATTTATCATTTTGAGATGCTAGGTTTAAATTGCAAAAATCCATGCAAAGGTGGATCTTCCTTATCTTTTTCATCACCAAAACTAAATTAGCCACCCATGTAGAATAGCATGTAGGGAAGATAATCTTGGCATCATGAAACTTCTTAACTTCTTTCATTATCAATGGTTCAATAATGGGATTAATAGGTCTTTGCCTTTGCTAGAAAGGTTTGGCATCTAGTTTCAATGGAATATCACATGTGATGATATTAGGGTCATACATTTGAGTTCTTTGTAACTCCAAGAAATGACATCTTTGTATTCCTTCAGTAATTGGAGCATATCTTCCCTTTCCTTAGTGTTGCACACCTTTCTAACCCTTACCATTCTAGGATCTTCATCAATACCTAGATTATATGAATCACATTCTGTGATCCCCTTTTCTTTGAATCTTCTCTTGTTAAGTTCTAATTCATGACGATAAAAAATGTGCTCCAACACAACCATTCCCATAGGGATAGTGTTGGTTTTCAAATTGAGAATCCCATCTTCATCTTCAAGTTCTTTCTCCTTAGGTTTGTCATCAACAGTGTCATCAATCTCTTGTCCCTTAAAATGGCCATTGCACATGATAAACTCAAGTATGTGTTGATCATCTTGGAATACTTGAAATTTTGTAATGTTTTCTAGGATGGATAGGGAAACAACCAATTCTACTAAAAATCTTTTTGGTTATGTTCTCTCGAGGGTCTATAATGCACTTGCAAAAATTGCCAAGGCATTTGCTACCATGTTTCTCCTTCTAGGGACAAACCTTATGTTCAAAACTTCAAAGTCATCCATGAGATTCCATACTCTCTTTTGATAAGTGAGTAATCTCTTATCATTGCAAGAATAAATTGATTTTATTTGTCTAGTCAACAACTAGGAGTCTCCTTCAATTATGAGATCTTTGAATCTATTCTCTAATGTGAAGAGAAGTTCACAAATCAAAGCTTTGTGCTCTGCAAAATTGTTAATATACCTAAACTTTAATAAATATTTTCCATAAAATGGCCTAACTTTTGGGTTGATTAATTCAATACCTGCATCAACTCCTAATTTAAACTTAGAGCCATCAAACTGGAGTGTCCATATTGGATCTTCTTTGTTCTTCCTCAACTTATGATTGTTTGTCCATAGCTTTTCTTTAAATTGAACCTTAAAAAATTGCTTCATTGGGATCCATTATAATCTCTCCCAAGGTAGGCTTGGTGATTTTTCATTGTTTATCTTTGATATGGGGAATGTATATTTTTCTTGCTGATCTTGAATTTCCCCAATCAATTCTATAATTTGGTCAAATTTAGGCTTAGGATGAACGACTACCAAAGTCAAACCTTGGCCTTTTATGAAATGTCTCCTTCTTTGGATCTTAATCATTCTTGGTGGAGGAGAAGACAAACCTCCACAATCTGAAGAGGTATCACTATATGATGCATCGAGATATTCTACCTCTTCTCCATCCTTCCCCATAGTTTTAGATACACATGTGGAATTTAAATTTTTTTGTAAGTACTTCTTTTGGAACATGGCTACTCTTTATTTCCAATATCTAAGTTAATACCCAAGCAACTACTTCTTGGAAATGTGAACATTCAGACTTTGAATGACTAACTTTATGTAATCTACAAAATTTGGGAAGGAGAAACATATTTGGATCTACTTCTTCACCTAAACATTGTAGGTTGGCCACCATGCTATCTATGAACTGTGTTACAATCTCTTCTTTTGGGATCAAAATCATGGATCTTCAATTTTGATCATTTGATGTTTTAGGTGAAACTGTATCAAAAGCCATTACTTTGTAAGAGCCTAAATATAATTGGAGGAATGTGATCTCGTTTGGTGCATTATATTCTATAATCATTATTTTCAATTTTGGCTCTGCATCAATCTTGATATGATTATTCAACCCTTTCCAAGGTAACCACACTTGGGTAAAATCCATTGAAAACCATCCTCTTAATATTTTTTTCCACTCTCTACTTAGTAGCAATCCATATGTTTTCAACCACATGTATATCTATGATGTCTTGAATTTGGGGGTCAACTATCAATTGATCCAAACATCTTTCAGCACATCAATAATCTTTACTGCCATCTTTTCAAGTTGTATCACTATTCAATTATATGGCTGAGGAGTGACTCCCAACATTCATGCTATCAAAAGTGGCATAACATTACAAGAAGCTCCCAAATAAATTAGGCAATTGTGAAGATTTTTCCCATATATTTCGAGGCTAAGAAAAAAGGGAGGCACCTCAACATTGTCTTTAAACATAGTTGGCATGGCCTCTAAAGAATTGACCTATTGAGATATTTTCTTTCGAGGAACAATATTTGTATTATGGGTACCTTTGTATGATCAATAGTTTTCATTAGTGCTTCTCACTGATGAGATTTTTCAACATGTCAAACATGTACTTGTTGGCCTTTGTACATTTCAAGTCTTCCACTACACTATACTTTTTAGTAGACCATGCAGGATTGGCACATTTCATTGATTTAGATTTTTCAATCCTCCATATGGGGGTTTGATAGGTATTATATTGTTAGTTGGTCTAAAATTGGGATGAGTTGGTTGTAATGCTGGAGGAATACCATTGGTAATGGGTTCCTTCTAACTTCATAAATTGTAGGTATTTCAATTATCATTCTGGAGGGAAAACTTTTCTTCAGGTTGAGTATTTGGTTCCTGACTAAATGGAAAAGATAATTCTTCATTAGCTGGTTGTTCTATTCCTATGTTTTGTGAAGAATCATAGGATTCTAGCATCATGGCATTGAATTGCATATGGGATTGATTACTATTGCCCATAAGATTTTTTTTTACTTGCTGATTTCCATTATAATATGAGCCATCATCATTCAGTACATTCTAATTGTTATCATACTGATTGATGTCCATATATTGGGCATTGTTATTGTTATTATCTATAGGAATACTTCCATAGTTCAGACAGATGTTCCATTGTTGATTCTATCTTCGGAAACCATTTTTGCAATTAGGAGGATTGGAGTTATGTCCTCCATTATTGTTTCCTATATTGTTGTTTCCTACATTTTTGTTTCCGCTGAAATTCCTATTATAGTTATGATAGTAATTTTTGTTGTTGTAGGGACCAAGATTTATTTTCTAAAAGTTGTTATTCTATCCTTGTGACAACCTCAAATGGGTCAACTCATTAGTAATTTGAGACATGATCTTCTTCATTTGGACAAGATTAGATGCAATGTTGCTCTCTATTTTAGCATTTGCTACTGCCTTTTGCTCAAAGAAAGCAACTTTTGGAGGTTCATATCTTGGGTATGTTAAAGTTTGAACTTGTGGAGTGGGTGCCTACTATAACAGAGTTGGATTCATTGGTATGAATTAGCTAGCCATTAGTGGTGCTCCAATAGGATATGTTGGTATTGTAGTAATAACTTGTGATGCCCCTTGGTTTGTTTCATAAAAGTAATTACTTTTGAGAAAAATTTATCCAATGTGACAATATTTGTAGTAGGAAGTCTTCTTAGGAAAATAGTCATAAGGTGGTCCATAGAATTTAGGTAAATCTAAATCATGACTTCAATTGGTAAATATGAAAGCAATGATTGAAATGTGAAATAGTTTCACATGGGTCCCTTTTGATTGATATGAATTGATTATGTATCATAGTTGGGTTGATGAAAGTTTTGAATTATTCCAAGAACAATTTTTCAAAAGTGTCCTAGTCTTTGAAGCAACCTAGTGGTAAATTGACATACCAAATAAAGGAAACTTCTCTCAATGAGTATTGGAATAAGAGAAGAACTGAATTCTCATTAGTGATCTACTTTTAATTGCAAATTTCTTTAAATACCTTGATTTGATCTTCAGTTATTCTTGTCTCTCTATAGATGAACCTTGGGAAAAATTTCTCAGGATTCTTAAGAGGTCATTGAGTACTCCTATCAAGTTGATTGGTGAGTCTATAGAATTTTCAAAAAAGCCATTGGTGGAGGATTTTGTGGAATGATGGGTGGTTGGTTTGAAGGAAAAACAAAGGAAGGTGATGAAATGTTGAACAAAAGTGAGATAATTCTGGGAAATCCTTTTTCACTAGAAGGCTTATGAAAATGAGTGAGTTCTAAGAATGTTGGTTGACTATTTGAAGATATTAAAGCTCACTAAAATATGGGCGGTGGATCAGGATCTTCTAGTTTGCATCAGTTTTGGAAAAAGTGCACCTCTATAGAAGCACACTTTCTCAAAATCATTCGGTGCACTAGTGCACTTGAGCACTTGCTGATTGTGATGGATGAAATTTTTTTTGAACTAGCAAAAAATACAAAATTTTGAATTTTGAATTTATTTTTTTCTATTCTAAATGGTAAGAGCATATAAAAATTTGATATAGCTTTGATAACATATAAGAATTTTCCTGAGGAAAGAATGAAATGCCAAGATCTAGGAGCTTAAGAGATAGCACAAGAGAAACAAGATATGATCAAAATGAGAATGGATATCAAATAATTGGATGAATACATCATAGAAGTGCCTTGTATATAAAGGCAATCAAGATGACTAGGAGTCATGCAAAGAGATAAGAAACAACTAAGCACATGTCCACAAAGAGTGGATTATTCTCCATTGTGCATGAATGTAAATGAAATAATGAGAGGATAAGAATGTAAAGGTGTATCTCATAAAGATATGTAGTAGACAACATGTGCTCAATTGGAGTACAAACTACTATGTTGTCTACATGAAAAATCATAGAATATGCAAACTACTAGGTGTCTACATGAAAACTAATATGAACATGCATTATCCTAAGTAAACTTAAGTAAAGTGTAAATAGTAAATACTTATTTACACTAAGACTCCCCCTTAAGTGAAACTTAGGAGAATGTACTTAAGCTCACAAAAGCTATATAATAATGCAAGATGGGTCCCAACTACTAGGCCATGTTAGGTACCCATGTAAAATATGCAAGTGTAAAAGATATGCAATGTAATCTCTCATAAAGTGGAGAAATAGGGAAAACCACATGGGAAAAACCTCCTCTAAAAAGAGAGATAAGTACAATAAGAGAAAATGAGAGAGAGGAAAACCTCATGTGAGGAAAAGATCCCCCACATAAGAGAGAAGAAGAGGAAGATAGACCAAGTAACCCCCTCTCAATGTAGAATGCATACCTTTGGCAGATTCACAAGGCTCAATGTAGAAACTCCTCCATGAGTGTAGAAAAACATTCCTACCCTTAGGAAGAAATACAACCAAAGGTGTATCAATGAAGCCTCTCCCATCTATAGGAAGAAACGTCAAAATGTATGAAATCTGTGAAACCTACTCAAGTGTCCCCATGTCAATATTGAAAGGTGCCTCCTCCAAATCATGCGTACTATGCCACTCTTCTAAAAAATAAAAATTAGGATCAACTAAGGATGAATTTAGAACATGTATCAAAGACTCAAAATATCTCCTCTAAAAAGAAAGTGACCTCCTCCAACTATTGTATCAAAGGATCTACCATCATGTCAACCTTGAAAGAATGATCAAGTAGAGAATAAAGATGAGGGTTAGATTGTTCCCTCACAACAATTGAAGAAGGATCATCTTCAAAAAAGAGGAGATGGATTTCCTCAATAGTGTCTCCCGAATCTACAATGTAGGACTCCACAAACAAACTGGAAATGTCTGTCAAGTAGTCATCCCATGAAACTAAGTTTGGAAGACAATGAATATCCTGCTACATTGAATCACTTAAATCCATGGCTATGTGAATATAACTATCATTAGGAATAAAACAAATGGAATATCAGTAGGAGAAGAAGAAATGGAAGGCTCAAGAACTTGATCACATGTGAGAACACCCAAGTTTAGGTAGCCAAAGTTCTCCTTAGAGTTTAGATCAACAATAGAAGTGTGATCAAAATCTGTTGAAGAATCTGCTAAGAAATCATTGTCATCATCATGAGAAAAATCTGAGAAATAGTATAGCCTAGATGTGTTATCAACCACCCCTGTAGCGATGATTTGTCTAGTGTCCAAGTCTTTGATAAAAATTGAACCAAGTGTGAATTACAACGTCCTTCTTCTATCTCCACGAGTGAGCTACTAGATGGAAAGAAGATTATCACTTAGGTGAGGTACATACAACACATCTTTGAAGTATCCCTCCCCTTATCAATAGTTCCTTTCCCAATCACATTCGTGTAGGTATGATTGCCCATCAAAATAGGTGGAGTATGAAAAGGATTAAATGATGAAAATATAGACTGTGAAGATGCCATATCATGAGAAGCCTCTAAATCTAGAAGCCATCTCCCTAAATCTTGGATTGAAGTAGTCACTAAGGCTTGACCTTTGCCCATGTCATCCTTTCCTTTATCAAAATGTGAATGTGAAGAAGAGAATGAAATGGTAATTCTTGATGTTAGACAAATTTTATTTTTCTTAAGAAGATTCTTGAGTTCATCTATCTCTTTCTTATAACAATGACATTCTTCATGTCCATTCTTCTTGTAATGTGCACAAGTAAGAAACTCCTTCTTGGATGATTTTTCCTTATTGTTGGAGTTGTCTTGTGGTGAGGAGGTTAAGTGTTCTTTCTCTTGTTGTGAATTTTGTTACCATGATTTATGCTTCTTGTTAGATCCTTTTCCTTACTAGCCACCAATGCTTTGGACTCTGAAGACTTGAGAATCCCCATGCTGATCAAATTTGATTGTTCTACCATCAACATCTTTGTGAAGGAATCAAATGAAGGCATGGTGAAGGAAGAACCTAAGGTTAACTTATGAGTTTTGAAGCTTGAAACAGATGATGTATACTCTTGAGGAAGTTTTCTCATCAAATTATATATTGATTTTTCATCCTCTATGGTAATTCAAGAATCCTTAACCATTGACCTTAGCTCATGTGCCTTGGTGATATAGTCTTGAACTATGTCAAACTCCTTTGGATCTAATGACATGAGATTTTCATCAAGTTCAAAACCCCTAGTTTTGTCTACTTTTGCATACAAGCTAGAAAACTTATCCCATGCTTCCTTTACTATTTTATAGTTATCAATATGGAAGATAAGTTCTTCAGATACATACTTCCTCAAAGTACCAATAGCAACCTTATTTTTATGATTCTATTCATTTAGTTTATCGAGATTAGATGGTGCAACCATGGTTCCATCAACATAATCAATTAAACCTTTTTCCATCATTTTACTCCATGCTTTAATTTTCCATGTAGCATAATTATGTGGAGTTAAAAGTGGAAATCTAGGAGAATCCATGATGGAAAATACAATAACACAAGAGAAAGAGAAGTGTAAACACTCAAGACACCCCCCCCCAAACCACTCCATCAAAGAACCCCCCAAAATATATGATTTTGGCACTTTATACTTAGTGTGTATACAATTGCCACTTGTTTAAATGAACCAAAGTGGACTTCTAGTTTTGATGGTTACAACAATAAATATGAATCTATATCAGACTCAACAAGATGAGACACAAGACTTCTCAAGGATTTAATTAATTACAAGTAGGCCAAAAATGATAAAATGTTGAAAGTACTATGTCTACTTATAATTTTCTCAAATTGATACCAAATCTAGAAAGTAGACAAAAAATCATGCACTTTCAAAAAAAATAACACCTAAATATGTGTCCAGATGAGCCCGCACTAAGCCTTTGAAGTTGTAAAAAATGGGATTTACAATATTTCAAAAAATTTAGGAATAGTAATTGCAAACAACCTATAGCAATGTGTAGATCATGAAATTCTACTCCAAAACAAAAAAAATTACTTGAAAAAAGGAGTCTATATGAGGGAGATATTATTGTTTGAAAATCACCTCTATAATTATTTTTCATGAATGGCCACCGCCACTCCTAAAAAATAAGAAGACTTTAGATTTCACATCAAATGCTGGATTTTTATGAAACAAGAGTTGATTTAGGAGTTTTTTGACCTTCTAAATGTGATGCCAACATCTAATTTTCACTAGAAAGCTCCAATATTAACTTGCAAAAAATAAATGTCTCCAATAGTTATGCAATGAAACTCCTATGGCTCTAATATCATGTAAGAATTTGGTATAGCTCTGGTACCATATCAGAATTTTCCTAAGGAAAGAATGAAATGCCAAGATCTAGAAGCTCAAGAGATAGCACAAGAGAGACAAGATATGATCAAATTGAGAATGGATATCAGATAATTGGATGAATACATCATAGAAGTGCCTTGTATATAAAGGAGATCAAGATGACTAAGAGTCATGCAAAGAGATAAGAAACAACTAAGCACATGTCCAGCAAGAGTGAATTATCCTCCATTATGTAGGAATGTACATGCAACAATGATAGGATAAGAATGTAAAGGTGTATCTCATAAAGAGATTTAGTTGACAACATGTGCTCAATTAGAGTGCAAACTATTGTGTTCTCTACATGACAACTCGTATGAATATGAAAACTCCTAGGTGTCTACATGAAAACTAATACCTAAGTAAACTTAAGTAATGTATAAATAGTAAATACTTATTTACACCAACATAGCCCTCCCTCTAGTGCCACTTTTGTTGAGTTGTCATTCTATATGATGCTTAACAGTGGGAATCCTTTCAATCTCTTCTCTTGAAAAGCTGATCTGAGATCAACTCCAAGGTTCTAGGAAATCTTACAACCTACTAGAATAAGCTTAGTTGAAGATAAATGTTTTTGTTCACAAAGAGATCTTTTCTAGTTCAAACCAATTTCACATAAGATGCTCAATTTGCTTGATATTTCAAAATTAACAATACAAAAATGAGATATATAATTTTGGATATTTTCTATTTTTTTAAATGAATGCAATCTAACATTGCAACTATATGAATTCCTAATTTAACCAAGGATTAGAAAAGAAAATAATGAAGATAAAGTAATGAGAGATGAAATAAAATAGCATAAAAGGGAAATTCCTAACGGACATAAACCATGGTAATAACATGTCTATGAGTTAAATCATTGAAAAGATTGGGTAGGAAACCAATGAAAGTAGGAGTAGTGCTTCCTCAAATCCACTGATGCAATCATCGATGAAATAAAACCAAAAGATATTTCACTTCTTATCATATTGCAAGGACACAAAAAGTGCACTGATGTGAGATGAGAACCTATGTAGGAATATTAGGGTGATCTCTTCTCCAACTTTGTATGTCAGTAGAATTTGTCAACATGTGGCAAACACCAAAACTAAAAATATTGCACAATGAAATCAATAGAAAAAAAACTATTGGCTCCATGATTATCATGAACAAGAAAAGACAAAAATAACACACTCTAATAAGAATAGCTACACTTAGAATGAGAGCATGAAAAACATATATTATTGCATCAAAATAATGGCATGGAATACATGTTACATTTTTGAACTTATAAGAAATCATCTTCTCAATTTGTGTTGAGAGTGAGAGATCTCTTCATACAAAAGTATGCTTAAAAATAATAAACAAATCTATTTATATATGAGAGATCTCTTCATGCAAAAGTATGCTTAAAATTAATAAACAAATCTATTTATATACAAATTGACTCTCTAAATGGTGCTAGAATAGGACTTCACCCTTGTTTATATCAATTAATGGGTGCATGAGCCATTACATGTCTTAAAATAAATAAAGAAGTAGTAGATAAGAAGAAGGAAGCTACAAGAGGATATGAGAGTCACTAGAAGCTCTAAAAATGGAAGCTTGGCCTTCTTTGAATGTTTCTATGAGTTAAATTGCCATCAAAATTCATTTCCAATGCATGTAAAGCTCTAAATTTAGAACTAGCATTTAACTATTAGCACACCTCTAACTTCTTCAAAAATTTTGATGCATCTCTAAAATAGCACACCTCAAAAGCAACACAGGATCAAAAAATCCAAAATATTTCCAAGTGTCAAAACTGAATTTCTAGCATCTAGGTTTTCTTCCCCTTTATTCTAGAGTGATGTCTAGATTTTTTCTCTTGAATTTCTCTATTATCTTCATCACTTGGGAAGATTCTAAAAAATGTAAAGCCTCATATTTATGCCTGATTATTTTTATATGATTACTAATATCCATTTAAGTTACCATGAAATTATCAAGTCTACCATCAAGTCTCAACAATACCTCTTTATTCTTAAATGCTTGCCTAATATCTTCATCAGATGAAGAATCCTCAAAAGTTCTTTGGAATTGTTCAACTATTGCTTGTATTGACTTAAGATTTGTCTTGAACTCATCTTCAAAAATCTCAAGGGAAATGACATCATAATACATCTTTGCATCCAAAATTTTCTCTTGAGGCTGGCCCTTTAACTTTTGAATATTTTCATGAAGTCCTTCCATGACCTTATTTCCAATAGCTATCTTCTCAATCTAGTCCTCAAGTTTATCAATCTCATCTATTGTACACCTTAATGAGTGTATGATACCTTTAACCTTTAATTTTTTGGAGTGCTTGAAGATGTTTTCCCCAGGTATGTACCTCATCCATAAGCCCAAAATCATGGTCTACCATAGATACTAGTTCGTCTGCACTAGAATGAACATTATGTAATAGGTTCAAATTGTCCTATGTTATCTCTACACCCTTCTTCTCAAAATTTTCATGCCATTTCTGACATGGTCTCAAAAATGAATAAACTTGGAAACTACCCTTATCTCTCCTTTCTAATGTCATAGAAAGAGTAATCTCTAGGTGGTCTTGATCTAATGGACCTACAATTAAATGTAGATATCCTCTTAGTAGCCCATTTTCTTTGTGAAACTTTATTAATTCACTCTCATTTTCATCAAAATTTTTGAACACCTCCCTAACATGTGTAGTGATCATTACTTTGGTTGTATCTACTATGGGCTTTCCTAATAGGACTTTTGTAAATCGATAGTCCTTAGGAGTCAAATCTTTGGTCTTAGCATGTGGAGGAGGAATGACTATGTGAGTAAGTAGGTCCTGATCTCTATTCTTCATTACAAAGGTCAATTGTTGTGCATCACCCATAGGTGGCTTAGGCCTCTTGATGGATTCTACTAGTGCATCTATACTCTCCTCTTCATTTAGGTTCAGCTATCATTTTTGTCATACCATAATTTTTCTCTTGAACTAGGTTGGTGAAATGGCCATAGGAGACAAGTACATGGTTGAAGAGGAGGTTTTCTTAGCAAGCCCCTTTCCCTTATCACTTCTTTTTGGAGTTTTCTCCTTCTATGGGAGATCTAAATTTGGTGTCCTTGCATCTGTTGTATCCAAAGTCCCAACCTCTATATCCTAAGAATTTTGTTGAGGTTCTTCAAATATCTATCCTTCCTCAAATACTTCATTGACTGGTCTTTGTTTAGGCTCTTCTTCATGCACTTCTCTCTCTTCTTCAGTGACAAGAGGGAGGGGAGTGGCTAAGCCTTTGTCCAAATATGATAAATCCTAAAATGGTGGTGGTGAAGTACCCAAATATTCTTGTGGTAGAGGTGGTATTTGATTCCAATCCTCTCCCAAAGGTTGGTTTGTGTGTGTATCTCATATTTTATCACCCAACATTTTAGTCCCTACTAGCATGAAGTCAAAATTAGATATTTTAAAAATATCTATTCATTGCTCCTCTTTCTCATCTATCCACTGTTGCAACACATCCTCTAAAGTTGTAACCTCAATAGGTTGTCTATTGAAATAGGTGGTGGTATGATGGTGGAGCTCTTCCTTCTCTCTTCCTGAGTGGCCATTGTCAAGTATGTCCTTTGACTTAATGAGAGGTTGTCTTCTTCATCTTCTTCATCATCTTGAAGGATGGTTTCTAGGACTAGGGGGATAGGTATAACCCTTCTTTGTAACTACTACCTCCTAGTTCTCTTAATAATAGGTCCAACTCTAGCTTTCTTAGTAGGTGAAGGAGAGGATTTTCCCTCTTGTGTAGGTGGTGACACCTCCTGTGCTTCTTGTTTTGGTCCTTGTTCCTATTCTAGTTCTAGTAGAGATACTTGTAAAGTATCCTAAGTTTGAGCCACCTCTACATTTTGAGGATCTTGGTTCTCAGGTGCTTAAGCTACCTCAAGAACCTAAGTTGCCTCTTTTTGTTGAGTTTCTTCAACTTCTTGCTCAAATTTCTTGGAAGAAGCTCTTTTCCTCTTATTCTTCCCTTGGTCAGCTCTAAGGTATCCAACATTTTTGTCATGCTTATATACCATTTTCAACCTAACTAGAGACTACAAAAGGAAAGTTGGTACTATTACTTTTGTACCTTTACCCTTAATTGGTTATCCTATAGCTTGGAAGGTGATTCTCTGAGGAATTGGGTCCAACTTAAAGGGTTTCTTGATTTAGTCCTTTGTCAATTTGATCATATGTCTCACGCTGTGATTGATATCTACATTTTCTTCCCTGTCCACCTCTGCATTCATAATTAGTCAATCAAATATCTTATCCTGATTGTACAAAGGATGTAAGACCTCTTGAGTGTCTTGTTGGATGACCTTTAGTGGGATCTTTATCTTTAAGGAACTTCCTACTAGATATAGAGTCATCCAAGAATAATCCCTAATTTGGATATCATAGTCATCTATCATGTTCATCCAATGATCCTCTAGTGCATCTTCATGAACAAATTGTTTTCTTGCCAAAAGTTAAACTCTATCAATATTGTCAAAAAATGGATGAGGAGACTTGTAATCTTCCAAGGGATATTGATCCCATTCTACATTAAAAGTCATGATATCCTATTTCTACTCAACTTCAAATGGACCTATAGTGATGGGCCATACCTAGGAATTCTTGTGTTGTTTCCTCACTCTATCAAATGAAAATGTGAGTTGTCTCACAATCTCTAGTATAATGAGCCTATCCAATGGACATATTGGGAGTTTCTTTGGAATTATAGTTATTCCTACTACCCTTAGGTAGGTAAATGTTTTGAACAAGATGTAATAGGCACCCATCTCTACAATCCTTGTTGCTGCCTCTACTGACATCCTCTTGGCATGATCACTCTTAATGAATTGGATAATTGCAAAAATGAAAGCATCATTGACTATTTTATATTCTCTACTCTAATTAGAGAGCTTCTTCTTTACTAGTTGGGGATATACTGTGCAAGGCCAAGCATTAGCATCTTGCATGCTTCCATTCTTATACAATCCTGGACAGTGAGTTTTCCTTGTTAATGGTAAATACACCAAGTACGATGTCATGTAAAAATTGGGGTCAGCTTTGACTCCTACCAACTGCTCATCTAGGTTTTAACTTAGTATTGTAGCCAATCAATTGACATTTTAGCTATTCTAATGGTCTCAATGCAATGTACCGCCTAGATATTTAGGTGCCTAGCTACTAGTAAACCCATAACCTATCTTAGAAGCATAATGGAGTATCTAATATCATCCTTTATGTATCCTCTAGTCATATCTACCTTGCCTAGTCTTCATCCTACAAGTTTTCTATCAATCAAGAATGACAATTGTATGATTTCTTTAGCTTCCTTTTCATGTTCCCTACACCACCTTTCTACTTAATGATAAGTAATTTTCACATATTGATCCACTCTTGGAAGATGGAAGACTTTCTCATTCCTTTTTTTTAAATCCAAGACTAGCTCCCTTGTTATACTCTTTACAACTCTCTTCTAAAACATTGTTATTTGGTAAGGACATGGTTAGCTCTAAGATTCCACTGATGTGGGATGTGAGGCTGCCTTAACCAAGCTTGATCTGATAAGTGTTGAGATCATTAGGGACCTCTCCTTAGGCTTATTGCAAAGTACTAGGAATGCATTCCAGTCTATATGTCACAATTCCATATTTGTAATCTCTAAATGTGCATCCTAGAAGCATGATTTCTTAGGTGCACCTTGAAATTTGAAAACAACTAGTTTTGGAGACATCTTCTCTATAAGTGAGGATGATGAGGAAGCCATTTTATTTGTACGAAATGTAAATACATTAGTCTATAGAGGTAAAAACTAAACCCTAACAAAACCTTAATTACTAAAAACCTAGATCCATAAACACAAAACCCTCACAAAACTAGTTAAATCCTTCATTTAGCTTTGTTTATGAAATTTAATGCACCTACACACCTTGATAGGTGTGCTATGTGTAATGAATGACTCAAGAATAGTCATTAAGCACAATTGCACACTTGTGTAGGTGTGCACCCAAATAGGTTGTGCACATGTGCATGTGGGATACTATGTACATTACATGTGTGAATGAGGACTTGGTTGGTTTTGTGAGGTTTAAGGGTGTGCAGTTGCATACCTTAATGGAATGTGCACCCTTACTAGTGATCTGATTGAAAGGTAAAAAAATGGTGCACATATGCGCACCTTGACTAGGTGCACATATGTGCACCATTACTTAGGTTCTTTAGTTAAGTCTTAATGAAAGGAGCACATCTATGCACCTTGGATATGTGCATAGGTGCACACCTTTCCCTTAGGAGATTTAGTGATTTAATCTTTTTTGAAGATGCAAATAAAGCTATGCACCTACGTATCTAGGATAGGTGTGCAACTGTGCACGTCTATTTGGTGAGCTTAGTGTGTGCTTGATGTTTGGTGCACCTCTATAGGTGCAAAGGTGTGCTCATGATTGTTTTGTAGGAGGAAATGAATAAGGAGTGGGACAGTCCTAGGTATTTATATACCCAAGACCATGTGCAACATCAAGATGTGCAAATCTACATAGGTGCATAGGTGTGCACCTCCAAAGGGTGTACATGTGCACTTACACATCTAGCACACTTGCACACCCATGATAGGTGCACATGTGGACTAGGTGCACTAATATGCACTTTTACCTCTTAATCACTTTTTAGGTCAAAACAACTAAAATCTGACAACTAGGTTTTCTAGGAAGGGTTCTAGGCAAGACATAGACTCTAGATAGAGTTGCAAAAATGACCTAGACCTTGGACTAGGGGTCTAGGAAAGAAAAAACATAAAATTTACTAGGGGGTCCCCATTGTTGGGAGAAATGGGGTGCACATTGTAAAACCACAACAAGTATGCAATTATTATGATAGTGTGAAAAAGAAACAAAATGACATCGATGCAGGGTGATGAGCCCTAGGAAACCAAAGTATTTTCCCCTCCAAGTAGAATTATCTATATGAGATTAATTATAAGAATTCATTAAGCTTGTTGTACTAGCTTGTCTTTATTTATCCAGGAAAAACCATTTTTAGAGAAAATATAAGGAAATCAATACCTATTTCCTAGGGTACTTCAACTTACCATCATCCAGGCCCAACAAAAAAGGTTACACTGTCACATTTTGGCCTAGAAGGAGAAGCTTGGCGATTTAAATTGCCCAATAGATTTCCACCTCTATTTTTACAAACATGGAAATGTTAATATCATCACCTAGGTACTCTACTCTGAAGTTCTTCCTCAGTAACATCAAATATCCGTCAAGGAGAGAGGCTAGAAATTGGGACCTAATGTTTGTGTTGACAGAATGCCTGTCTAAATTATGTAGAAACTCTTTCCCCAACACCATTTTCATAGCCTAAATTATTAATGGCCCATGCTCATTACAAATTAACTTGAGGGTTCATCTAATAAGGCCCCAAAAATATAATTTGGGACTCCTTAGATGTACATATAAGTCAAATTGAAGTGTCCATTTAATCTATACAAATAGGAAAATTGAATTACATACAAACCAATGACTTAAACTAGAATAATTGGCTATGAAATAATGTCCTAAACTACAACCAACTACCATAATTCATCTACCAAACTAGTAACAACCAAAGAAAAATTAAGCAATGAGGAAAAAAGAAGCTCAATTTCCTACAAACAACCTTATCTTCCTATCAATTTATTCCTTGAACCCTATTCATTTATATGTCCTTCTAGTTATAATTATTTTAAATGATTAAATATTTGGAAATATTTTCCATAAATGTAGGATTGTTATAGTGTCAGTACCAAATTGGAACCTATGCGTGCATAGCATATGGAAGAGAGAATGTCACTTATAATGAAAATACATTTGTTTAATGTCTACTACAAGTGTAACTAGGTAAAGGGAAACATATGTTAACTATCACCATTCAAGAGGCTTGTAGAAGATTGAACTTATGTTCAAGATATTCACCCCAAAATAAAACTTCAAATATTGATATATAATCATAAAACAATAGACATATGTTAGGTTCATATTGAAATTTTTTTTCCACCTTTAGCCCATTGCAAATAACCAATCAAAGACATATTTCATTAGCTAAATTTTGCTTTTTTTTAGCTAGGAAATGTATTTTATTCTTGGTATTCTTAGATGCACAAAAAAAAATTGCACATTTTTGGGCATCAAAGGAGCTAATCAAATGAGTTTTATTATTAGAGTCCTTTTTTTCTCATTTGACATTCACAGGTAAAAAAAGCAGTTCATTTTTGTTCTTGTGTAGGATCACAAGACAATTTGAAAAGAAGGGTGCTATAGCTACACCTAGGTGGGCTCATGAAGACCTAGGGCTCCTATGTTTTTTTTTTACTTGTAATGGTGCTAGAAAAACCACTAGGATAATAATAGGACTAATCTAGTCCTAAGTTGAGGGTGTTAAGAGTAGGAAGCCTTATTAGGCCTTAGTTACTCCTAGTTACATGTTAGGTCAAATAGAGAATTTTTGTGATTTGGAGGGTGGAAGGGAAAAATAAGTGTTTTAAGGTCCATTTTATATGTTTTAATTTCATTTAGGGCTTCTAGTGAATTTTGGTAGCCTTTGTATCATGTTTGAGGGCCAAACTCAAAAAGATGTAAAAGTTGTTCAAAAATTGTCAATGTTGACAACATTGCCAACTTTTAGTTGCATACAAGAAACTTCATGAATGATGATTGATAACTATCTAAAATAGTTAGGATTGACCATTGGAAACTATATAAGTCCATTCTTAACCTATTTAAGGGGTTGGAGGAAGTTTTGATTTTGTATATACAAACTATACAATAGGAATATGGTGACAGTTTTGTTGTTACCAAGTTTTGTGAGTTTTATTGGATTGAAAGAAATGTGGTAACCATTATAACTGCTAGTTTAATTCCATTCTATATTATGTATAGTGTTGGATTTCAATTTTGTGGTTTTTTAAATAGTTAGTTAAATTATTTTTATTTTTGCTAGTCTGTTGTACAGGATCTATATGGGATTTTGTAATTATGACAATGAATCCATGTACATATTCTATAGTGAAGGAGAGGCCCTAGAAAGAAGCCCCAATTGCAATGGGAGGTAATGGTGAAGGTATAATGGAGGTATAACTTGTTTCTTCTTAGATAGGATCAATACCTTATGAAACTTAATTTTTGGGCACAAATGTAAGCCATACTATACAGATGGTTTGGGAGTAGAGACCTCAAGAATCATTTATTACTATGAAAAGGGTATCTATATCCATGGTTATTTTACCCTCTTGTTAAGGAGTTTTTCAAGCTATTCAAGATTTTCATCAAATGGAGGGTTAATTGGTTGTAGCCCTAGTAGTTCTTGGAACTCAATTAGGGTTTCATTGCAAATGTTGGTTCTAAGTCTTCGAGAGGGTCCTAATGCCTTTCTATACAGTCATACCTTTGTTTGGGGTGTTCTGTAAGATGTTGGGGTAGATTGTGGTCTTGGTGAAAATGAAGCAATAAGGGCTAATTCAAGCCTAGGAAGGAGTAAAAGAGTTGTTGTTCTACCTAACTGGTGTTCACTAGTTGAAAGGACTAGGACCTCATAGATAGAATCATAATGAGAGTAGGTAGCTAGAAACCCTATTAGGTCAAGAGAAAAGACCTTAGGAGACTCTAGAAGAAATTGGGGTAGGAGAAAGACTAGTTGTTACATCAGAGTGGTATCAGAGAATGTTAAAGACTTGGGAATCTAGTGTATGTCTACACCTACTAGAGAGTTAGTGGGTGAGTTAAGCATGGTGAAAAATAAAGAGCTAGCTAATGAGGTTGATGAAAAAAATGAGAAAATATAATCCTTGAGGAAGCCTTAGAAGAGGTGCTGATGCAATCAAGAAAAATGAAGAAGAAATTAATGATAAGGGTAATGAGATAATAGATGAAGATGTTTTCCTTTAGCCAAACCCTACCTTGAATGAAGAGCCTTTCATGAAAGTCATAAAATCCCTACGAGGGAAGGCCTTGGAAGGTGTGCCACTATTTAGTGGGAAGATGGACATTGATGCAGTGATGGAATGGATAGATGGGATGGAGAACCACTTTGAATGTGAAGGAGTAACAGAGGCACAAAAAATCATTATGCTCAAAGTGTCATCTCTCATCTAATGTAGTAAGGAGACCTCTACTAACTAGAATATTAGGCATATCAACTAAGTTAGATAATCCCAAATGCAACACAATAAAATGTTCATACTCACTCAATTAATTAGATAGTGATGAGATGTGTGTGGGATGAAAGCATATGAAGGTGAAAATTCCCAAGTTGGTTTGTAAACACAAATTGAATTTAAATCAAAGTTTGAAATAAGGTAAATCACCTCTAGACAAGATGCAAAGTACATATCATTAATTATGCATGAAAATAGTAACAGTAAATGGTCAAAAATCTAAGGAACAAGTCATTCTACTCCAAAAATGACTTAGGGAAGCCAAAAATGACTCTTGGCCCCAAAAACAAGCATTTAGGCCCCATAAATGAGCTTTCTCCTCAAAATCACTTGGGATGAGTTGGGGAGTTCCAAAAAAATAAGCTTTCTCATGTAAGAATGACCTAGGCCATGCAAATGAATTTCCAAGGTCCTAGGATTTACCCAAGACTCCTTTAAAATGATCTTTCACTAAAACATGTACTAATTTAACCTAAAAATGCAAGAAATAAAGTATGAAATGCATAACAAGAAAAATTATTATGCATTTATTAGAGGAGGATAGTGAGATGGTCATCAATGACACCTACAAAGATAAAATTGATGGGTCTCCACTAGTACCACTATTTTTACTATGCAAGAGGCTCTAAAATGGTAAAAAGACAAGTGAAAATTATATGAAGTTTCATCTTTTGAGACATATTCACACCTATTAGGGTTTTGATGACCTAATAGTGAAAATATAGTAAACATGGAGAATCAAGTGAAAAAATATATGTTAAGATAAAAATAAAAAAGATATGACCCTAAATAGTCCACATAGTGAGAATTTTAAAAATAAAGTCAACCCTAATCAACAAAAGTAAACTATGGTCAAACAAGTGTTGACTAGCGACAAAATGAGCAAGTAAAGATGAAAATTTCATTCAAAGTGATATAAAAAGGTTTCAAATTTAGAAAAAAACATCATTCATGGTAATTAAAGGAAAAATAATCAATCAAATCATGGTCAAAGCTAGTCAAATATGTCAAAGGTAGTCAAAACTATTTAATGAAGCTCAAACAAGCTTGAAATGCTTATTGGAAGCTACAAAATATTGTTTCTCATTAAGTGAATCTAGTCACCTCATTAATATATTGGTTAAATCAGTCAAAATTAGTCAAATCATGCTTTTGAAGTGGTCAATCTTGGTCAAATAGTGTTTTTCAACACTAAATCAATTCAAATAATACTCTTATTGATTCAAGACATCTTCAAATTGATTCATATAACATATGTATCAATATAACATCATTAACAATTCTTGAAATTAAGATTCCATCAATTTTTATTTTGAATTTTCTCCTTAGGGGGCATGATCATACCTAAATCCATTCATGGATCTAATTAGAATTAGTCAACCAATCATCAAATGCAATCAATTAGTGAACAATTTTTTTTGTCAATACTAGGGGCATGTTAGTTCTCTTCCATTAATTTGGGACTATCAGATAATTGAATTCATCAAATTATATTAGGTTAATTATTTGTGTCTAAAACAAATCATCTTACAGTTGGCCAGTTTCATCACACCAAATCAAACCAGTTATTTAGTATTTTCAAGAATTATTTCTTTTGATACTTCTCACATTGATCAATTTCATCACTTTAAGTCAAATTATTTATTTTTCATCATCAAATCATCTTGCATATGTTTAGTTTCATCACTTCAAATCAAATTGGATATTTTGATTAGCTCATGTTAACTCTCATATGATCAAGTTTAGTCAATATGGTTGGTTCTTGCTTCATAAAGTTCATAATTGATGGCCTAAAAACCTTTTCAATTCATTTGGTTATATCTTATTGATCTTTTTTCATCAAGTTCAAAGACAATATGGCTGATTCATGTTTCATCAAGTTCAAAAATATCCATATCAAACTATTATTTGAGTTAACATCATCACTTATTTAAATTAATGCACTTCTCGGACATTAATTCAAAGAGAGGAAAATGTAATCATCTTAAAATAGGCTAGTGAACTAAAAGCTTTATTTTCATCAAATAATTATTATAAATGTTTAGAATAATTGAGAGGACAGGGTGAATTAGTTACTCAAGGTCTTTATGTACCACTTGATCAATAAAACAAACATTCACTATTCTAGTAATATTGCTATTGCTTGGGCTCTACTAAAAATATTGTCTTCAACATAATTTTCTTTGCATAATGAAAATATTATCAAATGTAAAACATATAAATCATTCATGAAAAATTTGATACTAAGATTTTTATGTGGAAACAAAATTTGGGAAAAACCACTAGCAACATGTCACTCTTTTTCAGTCTTTCAAAATGAGCTCTGTTAGGAGCCAACCCTATTAAAGGTTACAAAACACATTGTTAAATGCCACCTTGTTAAAGAATTTAATCACCATGTTAGGAGTGGCCTTGTAAGAGGAATTTGGTTATTCCATTTAGAATGTCACCTAGTTAAAGGATTTACATAGTCTGTTAAGTCTTCCAAATGACTGTTAGGTCAAGCTCTATTAAAAAGGATTTCAATACAAACTATTTACACTGACTAGAAATAAAATAGTAGGTTTTTATTTGTGATTACAACTCAATTTTCTAGTTTAGATCTCTATTCAATTCTTGTGTTGACTTACTCATAAGCCTTCCATTGTAATCTCTGATCTTGATTTGGTTGGAAACCCTTTAAGTAATCAATCCACTCTTCTCAACAACAATTAAGCCTTCTTCTTAGATTCACTTATCAATATTAGCATAATCTCTACAAGATTTATCCTTTAGCTTCACATTCACTCATACTTGTGCATTTTTTATCATCCTTACATGATATTCCTATCATCACATAAAAACTCACACATATACACATAGCTCACAACACTGTTGTATGCCTAAAATGTGAGCACACTTCTACGAGTCATTATATCCAAGATTACTCAAGAATATGGTCTCAAATGGTGGCTCATAGCTCTCTATTCATGGAGTGCAAGGGTTTGTAATGGAGGCCCTTAGTTTGACCTAGTTTGTGCCAATGCAAGTACACCATGAAACAAGAGATTCAAGGATCCAAAATGCATGCAAATGGAGATGAAAACTAATCTATATGATAACAATGCAAAATAATGCAATACTAATCTATGAAAACAAATATGGATCTAAGCTAATATGGAGATGCAAGGATGGATCATGATGATGGAAGCCATGAATGCATGAGAGAAGAAAAAAAGAAGATAGAAACTCTCCGCAAAAAGTTTTAATGTAGAAACTCCTCCAAAAATCACTCTCCTTGTCCAAACACACACACACACACACACACACACACACACACACACACACACACACACACACGGAGTCACTCACTCACTCACTCACACATAAACACATCATTTGACTCTTTATCTCTTTAAATAGGCAATTTGTGCTTTACCATTTTTAGGGTTTAGTATTAGGTTCAGCTTGATTGATTGTATATATCCATTTTCTTGATCTTCTTCTAGAAACTTCTTTAGAATCTATTTGTTAGTCTTTACCTAATCCTTGCCTTAAATTTAATGATCTAACTCATCAATCTTATCTTCAACATGGTTTGCATCTCCTAAGAAATCAACAATGTCAACTTGATCTCACAATTTCTTTGAAGTCATATCCATTGTAACTCCCTTTTTATAACTAACCTTTCTTCTAGGTGCTACTGTAATGAGAAACTTCTCAAATCCTCATTATCAATCAAATAGATATGAAATTTAGATTGGGTAGCATTATATCTTATCAATAGATTTGACATTAATGACGACAAAAAAAAAATTGTTCCAATTATAAATTTCCAAATATCTCCCTCTTTGGCATTGGTGGCAACATCTCAATATATCAATATGTAGCAATATCACTCGTTACCATAAAATCCAACATATTTCATTTTGACTTTGTTTCTCTTAAATAACTTTCACTCTTTGATAATCATCTCCCTATTTGATGTAACCCTCTCTCTGTAGTAATCTCTCCTTCTTTAGTCAATCTCTCCCTCTTAAGTAATCTCTCCTTCTTTGACAACAATTCCAAAGACATTTAGTTGTCTAAGCTTCAAACTTATTCATACATCTGAATTGTGTCAATTTTGCATGTCTAGCTAATTCCTATCATCTATTTATGACTGATCTATTATGATGTACATAATTATCTACCTCAAGCATATCCCAAAATAGAGTTGGATTGTGTCACTTTGTAGGATATTTTGATCAGCAAATGTGATGCAATGCACCTTATTAGATTAAGTAACTTTGGTTAGGGTAATTACCTCTAGTTTATCTCTAAGATATTCATGAGCATATGCAGGTAATAGTTTTGTGAATATATAAGCAATCTGTTCTTTTGTATTTACACATTCTAGCTTTACTTCTTTGTCTTGAAATAATTCCCTAAATGTGCTTTCTCTTAGTGTGTATCACTAGATTCTATCAAATTTTGATAGCACTTATGTTATTACAATAGATAGCCACCGAAGCTGTAATCTCTTCTTTCATGCCTTTCAGTAATTGCTTGATCCACATAATATTTGAAATGTTTACTATGGCTTCCACATACTCAACTTTAGTTTTTGATTGGGGAATACAATTATGCTTCTTTCTTGTCCATGACACCAATCTCTTTTCTAGAAAGAATGCACCTCCACTACTGCTTTTTTTGTCATCAATATTTCTTACCCAATCTGAGTTGGTAAACACTTTCAATTCAAACTTATCATTTCTTTTGTAATATAATCCATAGTCTTCTATACCTTTTAGATACCTCATTATCCTTTTCACTTCCATAATGTGATTCTCTTTAGGATTTTTGAAAAACCTAGCAACTTTGCCAACTGCTAAAGCAATATCTAGTCTATTGTGAACAACATACTATAGCTTTTCAATCATGGATTTGTATAGGATCTGGTTCACATTGTAGAATCATCAATATTAGATAGCTTATGTCTTGTAGACTAAGGTTTACTCACTCGCTTGGAATCTTCCATAAAAAAATTCTTTAGGATCTCTTTGATATATTTGGATTGTATAATAAAAATTCCAAACTTCATTTCACATACTTGTAATCCAACAAAGAATTTGATTTCACCAAACATAGATAATTCAAATTCCTTCTTCATTTTATCAGCAAATGATTTGCATACTACTTCTTTTCCTTCAAATATAATATCATGGACAAATATTTTTGATAATAATACTTCATTGTTCTTACCATTCTTCAAATATAGGTTATTGTTATTATTTGTCCTTTCAAAACCAATCTTCACCAAATAATTATGTAATCTTTCATACCATGCTCTTGGGGCTTACTTCAATCCATAAATGAATTTGTTCAGTTTACATACCATATTCTTCTTGTTTAGCTCTACAAATCCTTCAGGATATTCACTATATACTTCTTCCTCAAGTATACTATTTAAAAATGTAGATTTGACATTCATTTGATATACCTTGAAATTCTCCTTTAGGTTGAATATGCAAGTAGAGTTCTGACTCCTTCAATTCATGCCACAAGAGAAATTTGTTCTCCATAATCAACTTCTTCTTCTTGTGTATAACCTGTGCATACCAGTCCTTTCTTGTTTCTTGTTACTTATCCATTCTCACTGAGTTTGTTCCCAAAAACACACTTTGTCCCAATGTTTTTTTTTGTCTTTAGGTTTTGGCACTAATGTCCAAGTATTGTTCTTCTCAATCTAGTCAATTTCTTTGTTCATTTCCTGGATCCAATCTTCATTGTCAAAGGCATCCCTTTACTATTTTGGGCTCAAACTCTCGAAGTAAGAATGTTTAATCTTTGAGTCTTTTTCTAGTCATAACACTTGATTCAACATCACCAATGATTTATTTAGATTTATGATGTCTTCTCACATATTTTTATAGCATAGGTCATTTCCTTCTAATTGGTTCTTCTTCAGGTTCATCTTGAAAATTAATCTCAAGCTCATTTTCTCTTTCTTGTTCAAGTTTTGATTCATGTTCTACATGCTCGACATTTGCTAACAAATGGTCACCATTTCCTAATTGTGAATCATCATCTTTAGTCTATTTGTTGGCACCCACTCTTTACTGCTCAACAATTTGATTTTGTGTTTCATCATTTCCTATCTACTGAGAGACTACATGTTGATTTTCTTGATTACCAAGAGTGCTTGGAGAATTATCATTGAGATATATGAATGTACTATAGTCTTTAGGCTCTTCTTTACATGTAGTGTCACTTCTTTATGAAAAATCATTAACTTTCTTGACTTGTACTCTATTAAGGGTATAAACAATAGTACTGATTGCTTCTCTCCAATAATTCTTTGATACACTCTTCATCATTAATATTCTTGCAAAATCCACTATTGATCTATTTCTTCTTTTAGCTATTTGATTTTGAGGAGGGGTCCTCGGTGTTGACATCTATCCTTTAATTCCTTTGTCCTTGCAAAATGCATTGAACTCATTTGAAATGAGTTCACCACCTTTATCAGATCTCAAACACTTTAGACTCTTCCCTATTTCTTTCTCAACTATATCAAAATACCACTTGAATAACTAAAAAGCATCAGATTTAGCTTTAAGAAACATTAAAATCATCATCATAGAGTAGTAGTCAACAAACAGAACGAAAAACCTATCTCCGTATAGTATCTTTGAACTTCAGTGGGTCCACATAAGTCAGTATGAATCAAATCCAAAATGTAACTAGAACTATATTTTTTTCTCTTGAAACTAGACTTGGGCATCTTTCTCAATTGACATTGTTTACACATAGAATTTTTAGGCTTCTTTAGTTTAGGCAACCCTCTTAATTTCTTTTTCTTACTAATATTCACCAAATTGTCAAAGCTCAAATGACATAATCTCTTGTACTATAACCAAACATCTTGTTGTGCAAACAAACATGTCTCACTTGATAGATCTAGATAGACGTCTTGTTTCCTCACCAGTTCCAACTACCTTACCATCAACATCATGTATCTTGGCCTTCCTATTATGGAATTCAACTCTGTAACTTGATTTTTTCAATTGTGATGAAGGGTGCTCCCCTTAATACTATAACCACATAACAAAAAAAAAGAAACAATAGCAAATGTGAGAAAAAAAATGGACTTCTTATTTGTGCTACAAATGCAAAATTATAGAATTCACAAGTACAATATGTTAACCCACATGTGTACCTTCATTATAGTAATCTGCAAGACAAACTGTGAACTATCACCTAGAGCTATCTTAGACAATGTTTAGGCCTTTCTTAAATAGGTAATTTTATGCCACCCGGGAAGGTTCTAGGCATTGAAACTTAATACCTAGCAGTGATGGACACTAACAATACATATAGAGTCAACCAAATACATCTTTGACAATTATTTTAGATATTTTGGGTAGTCCAACTTTGAAAGGCCATAACTCACAAATTGTTGCTTCGATTGGCTATTATAACCACTTTTTAGAAATGCCAGCTCCTGATCTATAGGCTTGGAACCACACAAGCACCCTTTTGACAAGTTTTTGGACCTCATCCAGGTACTTTAAGGCCTCCAACGATGAACCTGAAGATTTTTTTGCAAATATTTCCACTGAAAATCTACAATAACTTCTCCTATACTTAATCTAGAGCAATGAGATTATTATGGTAGGCTTATAACTCTAAAATGAGCCTTCATGTAGAAAATGAGAACATTCTGAACTCATATGAGAAACTTACTAAAAATGGAAAGTTCCCATAAATAGTAACCACCCTATCTACTAGTCCTTATTAAAATAGATAGGATTGAAAAGAAAATATTTTTGGGTGATGTAAAATTTGTCTTACACCTAGGATGCTTCTGCATCAGATACTTGGGGTAATTTGAGAAGTGAACCTATCACGTCTCAAGTGTTCAAAGGAAAACCAAGATGGTGAACCTCCTCCCTTGCTAGCCATGATGAATCCTCTATTGGCCTCCGTTTCAATTTGACTAGGTATTCCTCATAAGTTCTGTTCCTCATACTTTTCCTAAATGATTGTCCAATATCTCCTCAATCTTTTTTGTAGCTGAACTAGCTGTTGGACTACTCCACTACACTTCTACAACTTCATCTCCATCACCTCCTTCATAATACTCTATCAAATCTAAAATATTAAATACTGGTGAAATATTCAATTCAGCAAGAAACTCCACTTCATAAGCATTTCCAAAATCATGCTTTTTCACTATCTTGCATGGTCCAATTTTCTTCATTTTCAATTTATTGTATGTACCCATTAGAAAATGCTATTTTCTCAAATGAACCATGACTTCATCTCCTATATGAAATTCCTTATACCTCAATTTTTACATCTGCCTTAGTTTTATATTGTGTATTCATCTTTAAGATGTGCTTCCTTACCTCCTCATGAATGTTCTTCAAATGTTTAGCAAATTCTTCTACTTTAGCCCTACTTATCTCACCTTTATCCAACCTCTTCAATTCAGAAGCATTTCTGGGACTACTTCCACATAAATCTGGACTGGTGATTTACTAGTACTCCTGTTGATAAAATTATTATATGTAAATTTCACCTATGGTAAAATCATATCCCATCATTTTGGCTTGTCTCCAACCAAACATCTCAGCAAGTTTCCCAAACTATAATTCACAACTTTTATCTGTCCATCAGTTTGTGGATGATGTGATGAACTAAATTTCAAATCTATGTTCAACTTCTTCCACAATGTATGCCAGAAATACCCAACAAATTTGGTATCTCAATCTAAAACTATACTCTTTGGCAGACCATGTAGTATCACCACTTCTCTAAAAAACAATTTTGCTTCATGAATAGCATCACTAGTCTTCTTGCTAGGAATAAAATGTGCCACCTTTGAAAACCTGTCAACCACCACAAAAATAGAATCATGCCCTCACTGCATCCTCATTAATCTAGAAAAAAAATCCATGCTTACATCCTCCCACAACTTCTCTGGTATAGGTAATGGTTGATACAACCCTGCATTCTACTTCACTCTATTCACCATCTGACATACTTTGTAACTTTGTACAAACTTCTTCACATCTCTCTGCAACTATTTCCAATAATAATTCTCAACAACCAAAACAATGGTCTTATCTCTGCCAAAATGTCCAACCAATCCTCCACAATGCTTCTCCTTGATGAGATTCACTCTCATTGAACTTCTAGGAATGCACAACTGGCTTCCTTTCAACAACATACTATCCTAGCTCATGAAATCCAACCACTTGGTTCTATCAAGTGTAACAATTTCCATACAAGCTTCTACACTTTACCAAAATTAGGATCATCTGAATACAAATTATTGAGTTCCTTGAACCCAACCACCTCTGTCTACATTTTTGTCAGCAAAAGTTGTCTTCTACTAAGATCATCTACAACTTTGTTAGACTTCCCACTCCTGTATTTTAAAACAAATGTATAACTCTACAAAAACTCAACCCACTTTAAATACCTTTGGTTCAATTTTCCTTGACTATTCAAATATTGCAAATCTTGATGATTAGTACATAAAACAAACTCCTTAGGAAGAAGATAGTGTCTCCACTTCTTCAATGCTTGAACTATAGCATAAAATTCATAATCATAAATAAAATATTTTCTTTTGGCATAATTCAATGTCTCACTAAAGTAAGAAATAGGTCTTCCTTCTTGGCTCATAATAGCTCCTATTGCAGTACCACTAGCATCAAAATCTACTTGAAACACCTTATTAAAATCAAAAAGTGTAACTTTCTATTTTAATAGATTAAAACTCTTATCTTCTCCTATAGTCCACTTAAAATCTTTTTAATCCCCTCTCATTGTTTCAGTCAAGGGTCAAAAAATATTACTAAAACCTCTTATGAACTTTCTATAAAAACTAGCCAGTCCATGAAAAGATCTTACCTCTATTGCACTTCTTTGAGTAGGCCATTCAAGGATAGCCTTCACTTTCTCTGGGTCCATTTTTAGACCTTCAGTTGAGACTACAAATCCTAGGTACACCAACTCCTTTACAAAATTGTACTTCTTCAAGTTTATTAGCAACTTTTGTTCCCTCAATTTGTCAAACACCTTGTGAATATGGATCAAATGCTCCTCCATTGTCTTATTAAAGATCACAATATCATCTAGGTAAACAATGACAAATTTACCCAGAAACTCCTTTAGTACCTCATTCATGAGCTACATAAAAGTTCTTGGTGCATTGGTTAGCCCAAAATGCATGACTAACCACTTGTATAATCCTTCCCTTATCTTCAAAGTAGTCTTCCATTCATATCCTTCTTTGATACAAAACTGATGGTACCCTCTTTTCAAATCTATCTTTGTGAAATACTCAACTCCATTCAAATAGTCCATAATATCATCTATCCTTGGTAATGGAAATTTGAACTTGATTGTGATCTTGTTGATAGTGTGAGAATTTGTGCACATACCCCATTCTCCATTCTTCTTTGATGCTAATACAATTGGTATCGAACATGGACTCAAATTCTCTCAAATCAACCCCTTCTCCAATAACTCATGAACTTGTTTGTTCAACCTTTCACTTTGTACTGGTGTCATTCTATGCACTGCCCTGTTTGGAAACTTGGCTCTTGGAACCAAATCCATTTGGTGATTGATCTTCCTCATTGGGGGCAATCCATTAGGTACATTATCTGATACAATATTAGAAAACTCTCCCAACATATCTACAACTTTTGTAGGCACCTCCTCTACTTCTTCTTTACTATCTTTTAGAATTATAGAAAAACATATATGCTCACACTTCATACCTTTGAGAAACTCATTTCTATCAACAAAACATATTTTAGAAGCACTACATACCTTTTCTTCTTTCTCCTTCAATGGCTTCAACTTATGTTTCACTCCATCCTTGGTTAGAGTGTAGGTATTTTCTCACCCATCGTGTACAACATGTCTATAAAACTACCACCGCCTACCTAGCAACATATGACATATGTCCATAGGTATGATATCATCAAGTACCTCATCTTGGTAGCTTCCAATCTTAAAATTCACTAGCACTACTCATTGACCATGACCTTGTGGTCATCTTGGACCCAAGTAATATGGTATGGATGTGGTGTTTCTGTCTCTTTAGCTTCAACTTGGTGACCATCATTTCTGACACTGGATTGTTAGTACTTCCACCATCAATGATCACATCACAATACTTATCTTCACATTATCTCCTTGTGCAAAAAAAGCTCCTTCTTTGATTAGGTTTAGTCTCACCACTCACTAGGACTCTTTTAACTAGGACTTCTCCTCTTTTAGCATCTTTAGAATGTGAGAATCTAGCATCTTCATCAATATGTGCAACTCTGGCTTGGCCTTCTATTTTTTGATCTATCCTTCCTTGGTGCTAGGAACATTCAAACGCTCTCTGCCCTTCTTCTCTATAGTGAAAACATTTTCCACGGAAGCCTCCTCTTCCAAATCCTTATCATCTACCTCTTCCTCTTTGATCTCTATTGTTCTAGTCATGGAAATGATTGGAATTTTTTTCGCTTTGGTTTTGATTACTACTGCTAGCCTCATCCTTGTTCTTCTAATCATCGTTATGACCTCCATAAGATCATTTGCTAGGTCTTCCACCACAACCTCTTCCACTATTCTTGTTATCAAACTTCTTGTTTAGTTTCTCCTCCCTTATGGAAAATTGGTATGCCTCCTCAATACTATTCATTCAAACCAAACTCAACTCATCTTGAATACTTAGCCTTAAGCCATGAAGATAATGGGCCACTTTCTCCTTATCAACTTCTACATGGCCAATTTTAATGAGAACTTAGTAGAAATATTTGGTATACTCTTAAAAATATTTTCTCACTTGCTTCAACCTTTCCATTTTCTTCAATAGATCAAGCTCATAATCCATGAAAATGAATTGTCACTTTAGTTTAGATATCATCTGATCCCATCTAGTGATTTTTTCCTTTCCCTTTCTATTTTGCTCCAACTAAACTTCCTACCACTAGATCTTCTCATGTCCCTTTAGTTTCTCCTTTGCAAACTTGACCTTGTAAAGATCCTTAATATCTTCATACTCAAATTACTCCTCCAATTCATTGATCCAATCAATCAGCTCCTCTTGGTTAATATTTCTTAAAAATGTGGGAACTTCAATCTTAGGTCTTTTTTCCAATGTTGGAGATGGCCCTAAAAAGTCTTTCTTCCTCTAGATTTAGAATTGCCTCTACTTTGGCATTTTCATCTACTTCATCCTCATCCTCACTTTCATCTCTTATAGGAAGAAGATTTATTCCTTTGTGCATTTATTCATCCAATGTTGGCATTTGTCTTTGGAGGGCTCAGAAACCCTGAGGTGTAACACCTAAAAATCTTTCACCACACTCTCTTTCTGGAGGCATTTTTGTTCTTATGTTGAAACCTTAGTGAAAACTACCTCACAATCAGTGATTTGTCTACACACTTAGCCCAAACCATGGTCCTAGTGCAAACTGCCTCATAGACGATGATCTACCCACACACTCAAGAACTCTAGCTCTGATATGACTTGATGAAGGGTTCTCCCCTTAATAGTAAACCACATAATAGAAAAAAAAAGAAACAAGAGAAAATGTGAGAACATAATATGGACTTCTTATTTGCACCACAAATGAAAAATTATATAATTCATATGTACAATCTACTAACCCACATGGGCACCTTCATCATAGTAATTTGGAAGATAGGCTATGAACTATCACCTAAAGTTGTCCTAGACAATGTTTGCACCTTTCTTAAATAGGCAATTTTATGCCACCTAAGAAGGTTTTAGACATTGAAACTTTATACCTAGGGCCACTGGACAATAACAATACATATAGAGTTGACCAAATACATCTTTGACAATTATTTTAGATATTTTGGGTAGCCTAACTTTGAAATGCCATAACTCACAATCTATTGCTTTGATTAGCTATTATAGAGACTTTTTAGAAATGCCAACTCCTGATCTACATGCTTAGAACTGTGCAAGCACCCTTTTGACAAGTTTTTGAGCCTAATCCAAGCACTCTAAGACCTCCAACAGTGAGCCAAAAAAAATTCTACAAATATTTCCACCAAAAATCCTCAATAACTTCTTTGATACTTAAGCTAGAGAAATGAGATTTTTATGGTAGGCCTATAACTCTAAAATGAACCTTCATGTAGAAAATGAGAACATTCCAAGGTTCTATGAGAAACTTACCAAATATAGCTAGTTCCCATAAATAGTAACCACCTTGTCTACTAGTCCTTATTAAAATAGAAAAGACTAATTAAAAATATTTTTGGGTGATGTAAGATTCCTCTTACAGCCAGGATGCTCCTACATCAAACTATGGAACAATCAACAAATAATAATTAAGTCCTTCAACCCAATAAACATTGTTACATGTTATTTTATCAGTCATTTGAATAGTTCCTTTATCTTTCACAACAAATGGAATATGATTACCAAATTTAACACATCCACCTTTGTTTGGACCAATATCTTCAAATTTATCTTTATCACTAGTGATATGATTGGAGCATCTACTATCTATTATCCATCTAGCACTTTTGTTTACATATGAAATTAATGTAGTTTTCTCATCTTCATTAGAATTTTCTTTCATAGAAACATAAGAAACTTCATCATCATTACTCTCAAATTAATTGTCAGTTTCTTCTTCAACAATATAACAAGATTTCTTACCTTTGTCATCCTTGATATTCTTGTAATCTTTTTCATCTCTTCTTCCTTGTTGGTATCTCTAACCTTTTTTATCTATTAGTGTCAATCACTTAGTCATTTACAAGGTAGATTTAGATGACGATCACTATGATCAACCTACTCTACATAGGTCGTGTCATGTACATAAGATATTATGTAACAAGTAATTGTATAGAATCTGAGTAAAGTATGGTCACAAAGTAATTTTCTATATAGATCGAGCTCATTGTGACCGAGCAAGTCATCGGTGATCGAGTGTAATTCTAAGTATATAAGTACCAAGTGATATAATATGTGCCAAGCATAGTATATTCCAAGTATCAAGAGGTTAATAAAGGCTGAGGTACAACAATGTCGAGCACTAGTGATAATAGAGGCCGAGCAAGTAGAGTTTATATAAAAGTCTGGAATGGAGTAGAGTTTTAGGAAAAATGATTATCAAGCTAACTTGGAAGGTTTATTTAAGTTTTAAAGAGGTTTTTATAGAACAATTAGTACTTGTTGAGGTTGTTATAGAACATTTACATGGCATGGATCACATATCCCCATGTGTATAATCAACAATCTGGATGAAGAGACAAAATATGGAATCATCTAGAAAAATCTCAAAGGAATCTTTATATACCAATGATCTTAACCTAGAGATAAAGAGAGAGGGTAAACAAGTGATCGTGTGCATGCATGTGAAGAGTAGAGAGGACAATATCAAAAGTCATTTAAGGGTTTTGTTATCATCCAACAAAAAAAGTGACCTATTGATAGGAAGTGAAAGTGGAAGGGAAAGACAAGAGTATCAAATTAGAGGAGATGATCAGTTAGAAAGGAGAAGACTCAAAATCATCTTGCAAAGCTAACCAAGAGTTAGGTACTAAGTCAATTTAATAGACTTGAATTAGGGTAAATATCTTAACAAAGTGGTCTTAACAGATCTTTGTAAATCTCCTAATAGAGTCCTTACTTAGTTGTAAGTGTCAAATCCTCTAACAAGGTGAAACCTATAAGCTTCTTAAGTCTTTAACAAGACAAATGCCTCATAGTGTAGATCATATATTATGGTAAAACGTTATAATCTTAACTAGTTAACTTTATTATTGTTGTAGTAAAGATTTGTGGGTGTCATCCCCACCCTATTTTTACCTTCACCTTGGAGGGTTGCAAGGTAACAAATACTATGTTATGTTTTTTTACTTTCATGCATGTGATTGAATTTATTTACATGTTACAACAATTTTACATTTATAGATTTTCATGCACAAGTTATTATTAGATGTGGATGAATTTATGAAAAGGTATAAATTGTTATAGATTTTAATTCAACCCCCTCTCAGCATTTGGTTTACTCCTGCATCAATCAACAATTAGTATTAGAGCTTTGGTTCTCTGAAGGAAGCTTAAAGGATTGGAGATTAGTCTTGGAAGATGGAGGTTTTCAAACTAGACAAGACTATTGACAATTAGGTGATCAACATCCAATTAAGACTACAAAAACTAGAGTAGGAAAGACAAGATTTGAAGGAATCCCTAAAAAGGAAAAAATAAATTTCCATCTTGATAAAGAAATTTTCTTATGAAGAAGTTGAAACTGAAGGAATATTTGACTCAATCAATCCTAATGGCAAATAATTTGTTGAACTACTTGAAAGGAACAAAATCCTCAATGAAGAGACAAGGGCACTAAAAAGAGAACATGGAATCCAATCAGTGAGACTATGTGAAGTGAGTAAACACAGAAAGAAAGTTGAAGAAGACAAAACCATGGCTAAAGTTGACAAGAGGGTAATGGATACTAGACTAGAAGAAATGATATTAGATATGTAGAAGCTCAAAAATAGAAAAATGTATCCAATGAATCAACTAATGATTGCATTTAAGATACTGAATTACAAAGATGTAGATATTGCTAATCTGAAATCCCACAATGAGACACTAAAGAATAAACTAAAGAATGAGAAGGAACCTATGGAGCAATTCAACAAACCAAAGTAAAAAATGAAATATTTTTAAGAACTTATAAAATCATCAAGTTTTTCTAATGGTTCAAGATATTCATGTAGTGAGAAAGGAGAACTGAGAAATGCAAAGCTAAAAGACAAACCAACTTGCTATACTATGAAAAATTGGTCATACTAAAAATATCTATTGAAGAAAACATGGTATGCAAAATTCTAAACCTAAGTTTATTGGTTAATATTTTTACTCCAGGAAACAAGGACTTCAAATACATGAGTGTATGTCAAAATTGAGGAATGCACCTTCTAAACCTAGATTTGAAGGATACTACTACAACTATCAAAAGTATGGACATAGAGAATTTGAATGTAGATAAAAGAAAAAAACCTACTCGCCAAATCAGAGAAATAAGAATTATGCACCTAACAATGCATGTTCCAAATGTCATAAGTTTGGACATCAAAGCAAGAATTGAAGGACTCAAGTACATTTAGACAACTAGAGAAAGGAAAATGGGCCAGACAAAGTAGATATTGTGTAAGTGAGGAAGGAAATGAACTAGAAATGTAAAGAGAAAGTAAAAGATGGAAATAGTGGAGCTAATGGAGTTGAAGTCACCCAATCTAATGAAGAAGGTGATTATGTTATCTCTAACTGAGGAAAAAGAGTTATGTATGGAATTGTATTCTTAAATGATATATTATAAATCAATTCCTTACATAAATGTGTGCCAAAAGTTTATTTCTACATATATAAGATGTAAGAGAACAAAGTTTGTTATAGGTTTTTGAGTATTAGTATACTCTCTATGTTGACTAAGCATTGGAACATAGACCAAGAATTCCAATATAGATTGAAGGCTATGAAAAAGACTGAGCTATTATGCTAGCTAGCTTCCACTCATCAAAGTGCATGAACATTAATGACAAACCTAATCAATAAAAATATGAGGTATATGATAGATTTCAAATACATTATTTTATACCTTGCATCCAAATTTTTGAAGAGATTAGAGTGATCAAGTGATAAAGTGAATTCAAGAAACCAATAGAGATTTCAAGAAGTGAATTAATCAAAAAGGTTGAATGAGAGTGTGATCAAGTGCCAAGTATCTAGAGAAGGAAACATATCAAACCCTAGTTATGATCAAGGTAGCTTCATTGACTATTGGAATGAGCCAAAAGGTTAGTAAAGTTCAATTGGTGATGAGTGAGGCTTGTCCTCCACCTTAATTTTTTTTCTATTCTTGAAATTATTGTTAAGCATTATGTTCGATACCATCTAAAGTCATCATGATTCACAATGTTAGAAGTTGCTACCAATACAAAATTGGAGAAGTATGAGACTATGAAAGTAGAGAAGCTTATGAGAAGCTATATGATGAAGGATCCTTGAAGGATGAGTTTAAAAGTGTTAAAAGGAAATGGTTAACTCGAGCCCTAGAGTTTCCAGGAAATTTCAATGTGGAATGGATCAAAGTCATCTTGAACAGAATTCATGATATGAAGTACTAGCTATAGAATGGACCAGTAGATATCATGAAGATGATAATGTTGGCATTAATTCAAGTTTGTTATTAGTGAAAAAATTTATTTAGACTCTAGTTCAGACCAAGTAGTTCAGTGTTTACCAAGCAATACAGTGGTTGCCATGTACTATAGTTCAGACCGAGTAGTTTAGTGTTCTATATTAGAGCTTCTGGTTAGATTGTGTAAGATTTTTTTTAGCATTGATGTTTCAGATCATACTCCATGATTCATCATTAGGATGTTCATGAGAGAGCTAAGAATTTTCATGATCACACTCTTAGCTCTCTCATGAACATCCTGATGATGGATCATGGAGTATGATCCAAAACATCGATGCTAATTTTTTTTTTACACAATCTCACCTAGAAGCTATAATACATAATATCATGGATTTTGGAAATCTATTAAAATTATTTTAGAGTTCATTGAGCTTTATAGTTTCTACTGAGTTAATATCTTAAGTCAAGTGAAGCTAGTATTAACTGAGTTGAATGAAAATAGTGTCTATCGAGCACAGTTGTGGTAAACAGAGAATGTAGTTTATACCAAGTTACATAGTATCTACTGAGTCACTGGTGTATACCAAGTTTGAAACTATGTTGAAGTGATTAGTATGGGCTGAGCCTCTACTTCTATAGAATGCATGATGATGCCAAATAATGACAATGGATGTCGTGTATCAGAAATTCACCAAGTCAATTTTCTGAACCTGAGTATCTATATTTGGGTCAACTTTGTAATATTAGTGTTAACTTGTGTAATGGTCGACCTTGTAATTATGAAAATTGGATTGATATATATGTAATGTATTGTATCATAACCAAGTGTGTAATGTAATGATATGAGATAATGTAAATGAAATGTAAGCATGCGAATGTGAATCAGTAGCAGAGTAAAGTATATTGCAAGGCCATATCAAGAGTAATAGAGTTATATATCTATCACATACAGGTGATCAGTACTTCAAGGATCTCAATTAGAAATTCACTTGTAAGTCAAAGATCTACTATTTCATCCTAATAGGTGAATCAACTTCAAATCCTTTAATAGGGTAGACTTAATAGTCTTTTCTTAAATCTCTTTACCCAGTGCATACTTCATTGTATGTTTGTAAAACCTCTAACAAGGTGGACCTAGTAGTCCTAATTGCTCCTAATAGGGTAGATCATTATAAGTGATCATTGTAAGCCTTAACAAGCCAACTTTATGCTATAGTATTGAAGTTTTGTGGGTATCATCCCCACTCCAATTTTACTTTCTATTTGGAAGGTTTTTGGGTCAACAAATATTATGTTCATGGTGTCTTATGTTTCTCTATTTCTTATGCATGCAGTAAATCTGATTTATTAATGCAATTAAGTTCTAAATTTGTTAAAAGTTTTGAGGTTAATGATTCACCTCTCCCCTCTTAGTAACCTAGCCAGTCTTGAATATTTCCAATAGATAATGCATAGGTTATTGGCTATCGAACCCTAGATAGGAGGAAAATCATGTGATGCTTTAGCCGAGGAGAAGTTGAGGCTAATACAAGAGTCGAATGGAATGGACATGGTTTTTCCATTACAAACATTCCTAATCCACTGATAGAATTTTTAGTGAGAGTCATTTCTCACAAATTATATCAATCTAGCATATTAAATAGTGTGTCAAGTATGGATGTGGACCAAGCATGGAAGATTGTGATGAAAGATCATGAGTATGATCTTGTTGAGCTGTAAATGATACAACTATAATAACATCTATCATCAATAAGAAAGGAAAAAAATTCAATGTGTAAGTTTAGATCCCTAATTTTTTGTACATTCTTTTATATTCAGAAATATTTTCCTAACATAGAAAATGTTTTATGGGAATAAGATAAACTAGTAACAAGGAAAATCAATGAGTTTATTACTCAATTGGGAGACAATTTTGATAATAAAATGAGTACATATTTTGATGAATTGAAGTTGAGAATGAAAATTCTAGAGCATTTGGTCACAAAATAATATTGTGACATTTATGTTCTTGTTGATATGAACAACACATTTGTGCAAGTAGTAAAGATAAGGAAGGCATGACTACAAAGTTTTGGATATGAAACAGATTATTTTAGAGCATAGATAGATGCATTATTTAAAGAAGAAATAAATTCCAAGGTAGAACCATTTGGAAGATATGAAGAAGAAAAGGAAAGGATAATAGTGACCATAAAGATAGCTTCCAAGGAAAAGAAAAGGAAGAAGATGATTGAAGATGTGGAAGCTAAATTAGGCACCCTAGGAAAGAGTAAAGAACCATTGCAATTCACTCAAGGTCCTAGTGAAGAAGAAGAACAAGATGAAGGTGATGAGGAAGAAGTAGAAGAGGAAGAAGGTGACAAGGGTAAAGCCCTATTATTGTCATGCCACCAAGGAAGAAGACTCAAAGATCAAAGAAGAAGAAGGAAAAAACACATCTGCCACCAACCAAGCCAAGCACCTGGGCAACTTATATTGTTGAGTAATCTGTGAAGATAAAAGTAGCAAAGACTACTAATTCAAGTAAACCTCAAACTGGGAGAAGGATATTGGTTAGAGGACCACCTATTAGGAAGATCAAGACTATTGAAGAGGTATGTGACAACATAAGAAGATCTATAACTAGTTTTGAACATGTGGAATATGATACACTCGATAATAATGATAGAACTAAAGTGGAGGAAGCTATGGTAGAAATGATTGGAAATAAAAGGCTAGCTCCTAGTGTAATAGAGAAGAAGATACCCAAAGATCTATATGATATCTTAGCGAGGAAATGATAGAAGGCTTAAGTAATATAAAATTAGATAAGAACTAACACACAAGTCAGAGTTATGCATGATCTGTCTCAAGTACAAAAGGATACATTTTTGAAACAAAATAGGAGTAGATTTGTTCCTAAATACATAATTTTTTTGATACTACAAAATAAAGAGGAATTTTTATGACAATAGAGTGAATTTTTGTGGAAAAGCTTTTTTGGGTTTACAACAAAGAAGGTAGAAACTATGAATATTGACGATGAAAATAGTAGTGGAGAATGTTGAAAACAATTATTCAATTTTATGGTGTATTTGATGTTACAAAAAATGTCAAGCCTCTACTGAGAAGTCAATGAAATTTGAGCTCACTCAGGCATCAAAGGCAATTTCCTATATGTGTCGAGCATTCAATATTAACCAAGTTCAGAGACTATATTGACTAAGCTCAGTCAGTTAATGAAGCAAATTATATATTACTTGACTATCAACATATTAAGTCTAATAAATTTATTGGTTAATACAATCTAACTTAAGGGATGATAATTATTTGATTAAAAGAGTATTCAAGTTGACTTGACAAGGTGAATCATATAAATGAAAGTTTAGGTTGAGGATTGAAAAGTGGAATTGAAGAAGATGAATTAAGGAAGTGAATTTGGGAGGATACTTGTAAGACAGTAGAGTATCCGAGTTGACTGAGTTGCAAATAACATTATGATAAAGGAGGCTAAAGTAATCAAGCTAGAATAGAGATCTACATCAGCAAAATTAGTTGCATCAACAATCAGGTCAACTCATTGTTACTCTCTAATAATTGTAGCAATGAATCAAATATCCTAACAAAATTATCCTAAAAGCTATTTGGAAAATCCACTAATAAGGTGGTATTTCTATATTGAAGTGTCTAAAGACCTCTAACAAAGCCACTCCCAATAGGGTTAATTAAAAGGATTTAATAGGGTCACACCTAACAATGGGTTTTGTAACCTTTGACATCATTGGCTCCTAATAGGGCTCACTTCAGAAGAGTGAATTTTTTTAACTAGTTGCAATTGGTGGTTTTCCCAAATTGGGTTTCCACATTAAATCTTGGTGTCTCTTATGTTCATGTTATTTCCTTTATGCTTCTACAACTAAGTTAATAAAGGAAAAATCACATTAAATATCTTAATATCTAATTATATCCGTGTTAACTGAGTAACAACAAAATATTTACTATTAACCGAGTTTCAACAAGGATTTGGTTTAAAGTTGTGTTTACATCTTAAGTGACTAGGATTTATTTTTTTTAGTAACTAAATCACCCCTCCCCTCTTAGTTACTCCTTTCCATTTCCAATAGAGAAATCTTAGGTGTGCTGAGTCCACAAGGAAGCATGTCTCTTATACATGCCAATATCCTTGACACTCTGGAAGTCAAGTAATCAAGGATTACAAATGAAGAAGAAGATGGTGAAGATGGAGAAACTGATAAAAATGGTAAGACTATTTCAACACCTCAGATTAAGGAAAAAAAATTAAATTAAATAAGGCTGAACCAAGTTCTATTCTTGTTCTCTCAAGAACTAATGCACAAGCAAGACTGAGTGGTGAAACCCCCTCACCTACTCCTAATGCAGTACCAAGCAAAAGAACTCCTTCACCAAATATGAAACAACAAGCAATAAAAGACATTTCACCATATATTGAGGTCAGTCTAGATGAAAATATTGAGATGCCACAATTTGATCTAGCAAATCTCACCTTGTAGCAAAATTATTTGCTACAAGAAATTATAAAGGAGGAAAAGAGACAAGAAGAGCTTAGGAGAGAGCTAAAGAAGAAACAAACTCTACAAGATGTAAAGCATATTTTTTTGATGCTTTTGACATACAAAATGTAGATGAAGAGACATCTATTATTGATCAATTTGTACATATCATTGATCAAGTGAGTGCTAAATTTTTTGAATCCAATGACAAGTTAATGGATTGGTCAGTAACAAGAGTTGAGATCAAGGTTATGGACAAAGCCTTCATTACTATAGATGAGCAAAGGTTTCTATTATAGGAAAATGAAAAAGTAATGATTGATATTATACAAAGGGTACAATAGGTGTATACAATTTTTTTAGATGTGCCAAGATTTATAAATACTATTTAGGCACAAGTAGATAAGACTCGGGCTGAAATTAAGACATCCAATAGTGTTATCTCAGAGTCAACAGATCTAACATAGATCACTACAATATTCTACTAAATGCTCAAGGTATAATGGCTGAGATTGAGGCAAATGAGAAGACCATGTGATCCACATTGATCTCAATTCAGGCAATGATTGTACCTCATTTAGAGGTCATGCAGAGAGAATTGAAAAAAATCTAAGATCTTATCATAGAAGATCATAACTTATCAATGGCTAAGAGTTTAATTGGTTAGCTGCATGACTACAATTATAGAATCAAATTGTGTAGGAAATAAGAACCACATGGAATCATGTACTTTCCATGATTACCAAAGTTCATAAGGAATTCATTGAAACATATGGATTACTTCAATACTTTCAACCCTAGTAACAATGACATCAAGTGTTCAAAAATAAGGGGGAAAATGTATACAAGGGAGAAATGTATATAGAAGGAGTATCTTGTATAGGTAATGAATTTTTGTATTCATTTTTCACAAGTCATAAGACTTAAGGGGAGATCTAATTGTTGTATTGATATGACAAAGTATTTTTTCCACTAATATCAAAGGGGAAGATTGTTGGTATCTCTAAACTCTATTGTCTATTAGTGTCAATCACTTATCATTTACAAGGCAAAGTCAGATGAGCATCACTGCAATTGAGCTACTCTACATAGGTCAGGTCATGCACATAAGATATTATGTATTGAGTAACTATATAGAATTTGAGTCAAGTATGGTCACATATCAATTTTCTATATAGAACGAGCCCATTCAACAACTGAGCAAGTCTTCGATGATTGAGTTTAATTCCAAGTATATAAGTGCTAAGTGATATAGTATGTGCTAAGCAGAGCATATTCTGAGCATTAGGAGGTTAATAAAGGTGAAGCTACATAAATGCTAAGCACTAGTAATAGTAGAGGCCAAGAAATGCAGAGTTTATATAAAAATGAGGAATGGAAAAAAGTTATAGGAAAAATGATTATCAAGTCAACTTGGAAGGTTTATTTAAGTTTTCAAGAGGTTTTTATAGAACATTTAATACTTGTTGAGGTTTTTATAGAACATTTACATGGTTTGGATCACATATTCCCATGTTTATGTTCAACAATCTAGATGAAAAGGTAAAAAATGGAACCATCTAGAAGACTCTTCATGGAATCTTTATATAGTAATGATATGAACCTAGAGAGAGAAGGTAAGAAAGTGATCATGTGCATGCATGTGAAGAGTAGAGAGGAGAATATCATAAGTCACTCAAGGGTTCTATTATCATCTAACAAAACAAGTGACCTATTCATAAGCAGTGAAAGTGGAAGAGAATGAAAAGAGTATCAAATTAGAGAGGATCAATTAGTAAGGAGAAGACTCAAAATCAACTTGTAGAGCAAACCAAGAGTGAGGTACTGAGTCATTTTTAAAAGAATTGAGTCAGGGTAAATCTCTTAATAGAGTCATCTTAACAGATCATTTTAAATATTCTAACATAGTCCTTACTTAGTTGTAAGTGTCAAATCCTCTAACAAGGTGAAACCTAATGGTTTCTTAAGTCTTTAACATGACAAACTCCTCACAAAGTAGATCATGTAATACATTTAAATATTGTAACCTTGACTAGTTAACTTTATTACTACAATAGTGAAGATTTGTGGGTGTCATCCCCACCCCATTTTTACCTTCATTTTGGAAGGTTTCTGGTTAACAAATACTATGTTATGTGTTATTACTTTCATGCACATGATTGAATTGATTTACATGTTATAAAAAGTTTACATTTATAGATTTGCATGCATGAGTTATAATTGGATGTGGATGAATTAGTGAAAGTGTATAAATTGTTATAGATTATGATTCACCCTCCTCTTAGTATCAAGTTTACTCCTCCATCAATCAACATTCCTTTGTACTTTCTTTTCTTTTTTTCATCCTTTTCCTCTCTATCTAGACACCTAGCAAAAATATGACCAAATTTGTTGCATGAAAAACAAATGAGGGGTAATTTACCTTTGTATTTACCTCTGTCTCTTCCAAATATCTTTGGAAAAAGGGATTCAATTTCATCAATATCATCATCCAAATTATCACTCACTCTTCAGATGTTTACCTTTCTTCTTGCTAAGAACTAGTTGTGACTTGAAAGTAGATTCAATACTAGTAGATGTGTAGTTATCAAAGTTAGACATCTCAAAAACAATAAGTCTACCAATTACACCTTCTAAACTCAAGTTGTTACCTGGTGTGCATCTTAGTTCTTGGATTGTAGAAACTCTAATGGCATAGATAAGGAGTAGAATCCTCAATACTTACTTATCATTGTTTCATCTTTGATTTGTCTATTTGCACCACAAATAGCATTAACAACCTCTTTAACTCTTGTATAATATTGTACTATTTTCTCACCTTCCATCATTCTCATGTCATCAGATTTTCCTCTCAAGTTTTCTAATTTTTCTCTTATAATTTTGTCATCACCTCCATATATGGTCTTCAATTTGTCCCACATATTCTTTGCACTATCACATTCTTTTAGGTCATCAAATTCAATATAGCTTATGGCTAAAGCAATCTCCAACATTGCTTGATTGTGTTCTAGCTTATATTTTAGTTGTTCAACAATCAGAGGAGAAATTGTTATCTTTACATATTCATTGTCTAGAAAATTGACAACATCAGTGATATTGGATATGTGCAACCTCAACAAGGTATGCCATGTAGGAAATTTTTCCTTGTTTAGCTTGGACACACCTCTCTTATGAGTGATGATATTTAGCTTTAAGTACCTTCAACTTTTTCTCTGTAAGAACTTAGCTTTGATACCAATTGTTAAAAATGTTTAGAATAACTGAAGGGGGTGGGGGGTGAATTAGTTACTCAAGGTCTTTATGTACCACTTGAAATAAAATAAACATTCACTATTCTACTAATCTTGATGCTGCTCAATCTCTACTGAAAATATTGTCTTAAACATAACTTGCTTTGTATAATGAAACCATTATCAAATGTAAAACCACCAAAAACATGTCACTCTTTTTCACTCTTTCAAAGTGAGCTCTATTAGGAGTGAAGCCTATTAAAGGTTACAAAAAAAATAGTTAAATGTCACCTTGTTAAAGGACTTAATCACCCTATTAGGAGTGGCCTTGTAGAGGACTTTGATCATTATATTTATAATGTCACCTAGTTAAAGGATTTATATAGACTATTAAGTCTTCCAAATGGTTGTTAGGTTAACCTTTATTAAAAGGATTTCAATACAAACTATTTACAATGACTAGAAAGAAAAAAGAAGGTTTTGATTTGTGATTACAACTCACTTTTTCTAGTTCAAATTTCTATTTGGTTCTTGTGCTGACTCACTGGTAGGCCTTTCATTGTCATCTCTAATCTTTATTCACCTAGAAACCCTTTAAGAAATCAATATACTCTTTTAAACAACAATTAAGCCTTCTACTCAAATTATCAATATCAACACCATGTCTACAAGCTTTCTCCTTTAGCTTTGCATTCACTCACACTTGTGCATTTCTAATCAACCTTTCTCGGTATGCCTATCTTTACATACAAACTCACACATATACATACACAATTCAGAGCACTGACACTTGCACTGGCACTCATGTGCGCGCGCTCGCACACACACACACACACACACACACACACACACACACACACACACACACACACACACACACAATTTGATTCTTTGTCTCTTTAAATAGATAATTTTTAATTTATCATTTTCTACATCCACTAAAAATCTTAGGGTTTACGATTAGGTTTAACTCGATTCATTGTATCTATCTATTTTACTAATCTTCCTCTAGAAAATTATTTAGAATTTTTCTATTAGGTCTTTACCTAATCCTTTCCTTGAATTTAATGATCCAACTCATCAATCTTAACTTGAATGTGGTTTACATCCTCCAAGAAATCAACTATGTCAGCTTCATTTCCCAATTTCCTTGAATTCATTTGAATGCTGGCACTTGACAATCTCTGAATTCATACACTTGATCATCACTAAATTACTTGGTTATTTTAAATCTTTCTAGCTCTACATCGATTATCTCACTCAGTCAATGCTAATTCTTTTTCAACACTAGATTTTCTTGACACTAATTGTAGCTTGGTTGAAACTAGCATTACTCAACATTCCTTGGCATTTTACTGTATTTCTCAACTTATCTTAGATTTATTAACATTAGCAATAACTTTTCTTTGTGAAAGTCTATATAATCAAATGTCCATTGTAGCTCCCTTTTCATAACTCAACCTTTCCTCTAGGTGCTATTATGATGAGAAATTTTTCAAATCCTCTTCATTAATCAAATAGATATGACATTTAGATTAGGTAGAAATATGTATTGTCAATAGATTTGACATCAGTGAGAAAACAACAATTGTTCCAATTCCAATTGTAAGTTTCCAACAATAACCTACTTTTCCATTGTGCTAGTATGATTGTCTAATTTTTGGGCATAATTCATTAAAATTCCTAATCAAGCATTCAATCATCATGAATTGATCACAAATCCTCATCAATTATCTTGGCCTACTTAATTAAATCAAACACATTAAATCCCTTGACTAAAGTAATTAATTAAAAGGAATTAATAAATTTTCTAAACTACAACTCGTCAAAAGTAGACAAATCAATTATGAATGGACTAGTGGGAGTTGAGACATATGGATCACCTCACTATTGGAAATATAAGAGGAGTAATTGAGAGGAGAGGGGTGAATCAAGTACCACTAAAATAAATCCTAGATACTTTAGATGTCAATACAAAACATAAAAACTACTTAAAATATTGATGCTTGACAAACACATAAGCACTTGATTTAAACTAGCAAATGTTGTAACTCAATAAGCACTAAAATAAAATATATAACTTGGAAAATGCTTAACATTCAAATCTAAAGATGTTCTATGTGATTATTCTTAATA